>LDKF01001806.1:1901-14144 GCA_001026735.1 Rotylenchulus reniformis
CCTCGGATTTTCCAAAAGTTTTCAAGGCCTCGGATTTTCCAAAAATTTTCACAGGCCAAGATTTTCAAAAAAAAACAATGGACAATGACAAGTACGTGATGCGATGACAAGTATAACGGCAAGTACGTGATGCGATGACAAGTATAATGGCAAGTACGTGATGCGTTCTACTGGTTTTTTACATGTGCTAATTCACGTACCAGTTTTTTCACGTGCTTTTAGTATGTGCCTACGTTATGCGTGTAATACTCGAGTACGGTACGTAACACTTGTACGTATTTTCAAAGTGTAATACGTACACGAATTTTATGAAGTACGTGAAGTTGATGTTTTTAACGTGTTTTTTCCTCTACGTAAACTCACGTACAGTATTTTTCACATGTTTTTTTGAAGTTCCGAGAAATATGAGAAGCGATGTCTATAAAAAATTTTTGGGTTCTAATGAACATTTTCGGCTTTGGGTTCTAATGAACTGGGTTCTTTTGAACTGGGTTCTAATGAACATATTTGGCTTTGGGTTCTAGTGAACATTTTTAGCTTTGGGTTCTAATAAACTGGGTTCTAGTGAACTGGGTTCTAGTGAATGTTTTTGGCTTTGGGTTCTAATGAACATTTTTGGCTTTGGGTTCTACATAATGAACTGGGTTCTATTGAGGTGTAGCCGTTAGATGTGGAAAAATCGATAAAAACCCGGAAAACCCTCCAAAACCCTCAGATCGCATGAACTCTCAAACTCCTTGGATCTCTAGAATAAAAACTTTTCGAAAAATATTCAAAAACCCGTATGGAAATTTTCTGGACTTAATTTAACCCTCAGAAACCCGCAAAGGTTCGGAAAATCATGAAATACCCTGGGAAGCCATCCGAAAACTCAAATTTCTAGCCTTGAAATTCTTCGAACCCTGAAAAAGCGAACTCCTTGAACCCCCTAGAAAAACCATAGACTCACTCGCCGGCACCGCCCGCCGGCACCAACGCCTGCCGGTCTCGCTGCGAGCGCATAAGCGTATTTGCGGTCAGTTGCGCGGGTTGCGCCGCAACACCGTCGCTGCTGTCCCGACGGCGACTGCGCCGTTGCGCTGACGATGCTGTTGTTTGCCATTGCGCAAGCGGTGCAACCGCGTTGTCGACGCTGCACGATGCGGAAGGGTCGGCGTCCGGATGGTGGTGGCGCGGATGCGCGACGGAGGGCGAGTCGTTGTTGTACAGCTCCAAAAAATCGTGAGATTGCACTGGAAGATGGGGAAAAATTACGAATGAACGCATTGTCTGAACCGCGTCAGGTAGATGCGTATTCCTGCCGCGCGGAAGATGTCTACACCATGACGCACCAGCATAGACGCGTCTATAGACGCTTTCCCCGTCCAATGGTGCTATGTCATTTCCCAAAAACCATCATAATGGGCGCTTCCCAAAAATCCATCAAAACCCAAAAAACCAAAAATTGGGACATTTCCCAAAAATCCATCATAATGGCGCTTCCCAAAAATCCATCAAAACACCCAAAAAACGCTATCGAAAATGTTTATATAAATTTTATAATCGATTGTGGAGACATTTTTTATTATGTTAATCAGGAAAGTGCGTAAATTTTAATAATGTGCGGAGGAATCGATGTATATTATTGATAGATGAAAAGATTTTGAATATATATCATACAAATACATTGTAAAACAAACACATTAAATATAAACCAAGTAAAAAAGGATATTGAATGAAATCCGATGAATATTGAATGAAATGAATGAAATTCGGACCCAATAAGAGGAGGGGATGGACATATAAAATTTACTTGGGCAATCTATTCTCCATTGATGACTTCTTCGGTATTTTGGAAAAAATTGTATTTTTTTATTATTATTTATTTAAAGATTCTGCATCAGCAAAAGGCTAATTTAAATTCAATTTTTATTTATTCAAATTTTTAAGCTAATTTTGCAATTTATAAAAATTTGTTTAATCCGCGAAGTGCTTCTTATTTGAGTTTTGATGGATTTTTAGGAAGCGCCCATTATGATGGATTTTTGGGAAATGTCCCAATTTTGGTTTTTTGGGGTTTTGATGGATTTTTGGGAAGCGCCCATTATGATGGTTTTTGGGAAATGACCCAGCACCCGTCCAATAATGCATTTTACTTACGCCCTGCGAGTTGCACTCACCGAAAAGAGCATGCTGCTTGCGCAGGAACGCGTCCAGCGGCGCCACGCACTCATCGAAAAGGTCCTCCTCCGGCAGTCCAGCTTGTGCGTTTCCGGATGCGGCAGCCTTCAACCGATGTCCGATGCGTTCCCGGATGGACTCGTCGATGAACGCGCACAGGCCAGTGCGCAAACGCAAGAACTTGTTGAACATCTCGCGCGCCAACTGCAGCGCGCGCGGATCCCGACGCGCATGCATTTGGCGGAAGGCGCGAATGGCGAAGTGCAGGCGCAACGGGTGCTCGGTGCTGTCGTCATCGACGCCCAGCCAGGCTTGGAAACGCTGAAAAATGTTTGCAAGTTAAAAAAAGTTGTAAAATGAACAATGCTTTAAGCGAGTCGCGTTGCGGACCCAACTTTTGCGTGCCCACTGTTGCGGACCCGACTATTGCGGATATTGCGGATCAGGGTTGTGCCGGATCAACAAAATTTTCGGATCAGGTTTCGGATCGGATCAACCCAAAAAATCATCGGATCGGGTTTCGAATCAGAAAAAACATCGGGTTTTGGGAGGGGGGGTCGAATTTCGAGTTCGGATCATTCGGCACAACTCTGTTGCGAATCCGACGACTTTAATGACATTCTTGTACATAATAAATGCGGCGCCTCCAGACGCTGGTTAGCCTAAGCCGAGCGTTATCGGCGCAATGCGTCCAATTTTATCTATTTTTGGTCCGGAAAAGTCGCGCTATGTGCGGAACGACAAGCGTTGTGTATGAAAGTAGCGGAAAACCGTTTTACATGACTTTCGGCGGAATAGTAAAAAGAGTACTAATTGCGAATTGCGCACGTTTTGGGACGCGAGTTTCGAAAAGTTGCGTGTTGCGCAAGTTGCGCACGTTGCGCACGTTTCGGGACGCGTTGCGAGTTTCGGGAAAGTTGCGATACTGCATGTTGCGCGAGTTGCGGACCAACCTGCAGTGCTTCAAAGTCGCCGAGCACCTCCTCCAGCCGCGTCGCCCACAGTTGCCGCCTGTTGCTGCGCAACCTGCTGGTTGCTGGTGCGGATGCGGAAGACGAGGATGGTGGACATTCTGCAGGATCAACGGCGGCGGCGGCGGTGCCGAGTTCCGGCATTAGCATTTAGCACCAAGTCAGAAAGGCAACAAAAGTCTAAAAAAAAATTCAAAATGAGGACAACATTGAAGCAAAAAAAGTTGCGCAAAATTCGGCTTTCCGAAGGCAACCGTGTAGGGGTAAAAATGTGGCCAAGTTAGGACAAAATTGCACAACTTTGTCCCCAAAATGTTATAGAAAAATTTATATCGGCCGGAAAAGTACAAAAAGTTTTTACATAATTTGTCCCTTAGAATAAGTGCCAAAATTGCACAATTTTGACCCCGCGCGGGTGCCGAGATTAAAATGCAAGATAAGATTGGGGCACACTATGAAGCAACTCAACCCCCCCCCCTCGGGAGCGGGGAGATGTATGAGAATTGTTTTTGTTCTTAAGCCAAGAGGCATTGGGCAAAGATGGCCCGATAACCCATGGCACTGGGGGGAGCTGGGGCAATGAAAGTTGTACAATTTGGCCAAAAAATGTAAATCTGTGGGCCCTCTTATGTACTTGAGGAAGCGGAGGGAGGGGGAGTGGGAGGACATGTCCGTTTTGGTAGCCCATGAATGAGGAGGAAGAATTGAGATGAGGAGGATGAAGAGGAGGGGGAGGGGGAGGAAGATGGATGTTTATTGCCAACTCCCCTCCCCCCCCCCGCCNCGGACGATGTAAGGGGAAGAGGGGGAAGAGCATTCTTCCCCCCCCCCTCCGTCCTTCCATAGGTGGATGGAAGAATGGGGTGTGGAATGGAAGTGAGAAGAGGCGAGCGGGTGGGTGGAAGACACCAGCGGACGGGAACCAAATCGCCAGATTATGGGGGGGGAAAGACAAAAGAATCATCATCATCATCATCCGGAAGAGATGGAGGGGCCTTCCGGATCATCATCATCTATAAGGGAAAGAGAGGGTCATCCGGATCATCATGCGGAAGAGCAAGCGGCAGGAGAATGGTTAAAGTTCTTCCTTCTCAATGCGTCCTCCGAACGGAAGGCGGGATGTTCCGGAAGAAAAGAACAGAGGATGATCATGATCATCCTCCTCCCTCTTTCCGATCGTCACTCATCCAGCGGAAGGGGGGGAACCCCTTGTTCCTACGAGCGGGCGATGGGCTAACGCGTCCTCCGAGAGCAGATGGGGGATGTTCCGGAAGAAGAACAGAGGATGATCATCCTCTGTTCTTCTTCCGGATCATGATCCGCAGAACGGAAGGGGGAGGGGAAAGAGGGAAGTTCTTCTTTCTCTCTTTGAGCCGGGCTAACGCGCGACCCCGGAAGAAATTCCAGAAGAAGAAGAAGAAGAACAATGGATGATCATCCTCCTCTGTTCTATCCCCTTTCTTCCGATCATCCTCCTCCTCCTCCTCCTCCTCTTGATGAGGAAAAGCGTTCCCAGCAGAGGGGTGGTCGAGGCGGTATGTACAAATAGGGGGGACAGACACAAAGAAAAGCCATCCATCGGTGGACGGGAGGGGAAGGTGACCTTTGGTGGACAAAGGACGGACAATGGATGGGATGTAAAAATGTAAAAATGGGGCGGCGGCGAAGGGCGAAAAGGGAAGAAAAATCGGAGGATGATGAAGAGGATGGAGGAGGAGGAGGATGATCAACATCATCGACAGATGGAGGAGGGGGGAGGATGAAGAATGGAATTTGCAGGAGGAGGACATCATCCATCCATGCCTCCCACATCGATTAGAAAATAGGGGGATGTGATGGATCGACAATTTGGAAAAAACTGATCAGAGCGGATCAAGGGCCGATCAGGATCAATCAAAATGACTTTGAAAATTCAGTGAACTGGACAAGGAGATTGATTCATATGGTGATAAGTTAGAATTAAGGAGGATCAGAGATCGATCATAAGGATGATGGACTGATCAGGACAATCGGAAAACAAAACTTGGGAAATTGATCAATGGATGATCTGATCCGAGGGTCGACAGACTCAGGAAATGGATCAGAGAATTGGCAGATGATGAAGTGGCCAGAGGATTAAAGATGGGAGATGGGGAATAGGAAAATGATCAGATTTTTCGAGGGACATCGATGCAAAGTTTGACTCAGAGAAAGCAAAGGGTTTGGCGAAAATTTACCGATTTTCTTGCATTTTGAATTTAAGGATGTATCTTTTGAGATTTGATAAAGTTCAGGGACGAAATGCATATCGGGCTTCAGTGATCAGAGCCATTGATCAGTGACCAGGACCCGTTGATCAGGGCAGTTTCCAAAAGCAGATCTGATCACCCCAGCCGAGTGATCATGGCTCATTAATCATTGATGAAGATGAATGATCAAATTGATTCGAAGTTCAATTCCGTCCGTTTGGGATGTGGGAATAGGCTCAAGGAAGGCCTTTTGATGAAAACAAATCATTGATCAGTGATCAGGGCCTATGATCAAGGCGGTTTCCAAAGGCTGATCTGATCACCCAGCCCATCTGTACAAGTTGCACCTGGTTGCGGAGCAACTCGCCGCAATCCTCGGCGAGAAAATGACAACAACAATGACAAACAGATGTGAAAGCGGAGGAGGCGGCAACTTCAAAGGGTTTTTGTGTGTGCAATGTGCCCTCCCCCAAAGGGCATTTAGTCATAATTCGGCGCCGACAAAGGCGCAAAGCAAAAGTCGCCGACGACCAAATGGAGGAGAGGGGGGAAGGACGAACAAAATGGAAGAGAATGGGGAAGGGGATGATGGTAATGATGATGATGATTTTTAGGGTCCCCCGATCCTTCCTTCTCCCTCTTCCGCGACTCGTCCCTTCCCCTTTGATGTCGCCGCCCCCTTTGATGATTGACGCGCTCGCCGCCGCCAAATGGTCGTCGATGGGATTGATGGGAAGTTTGATCGGAGGCGACTGATCGGCGACAGACAGAAGAGGGAGAGGGTGGAATGTACGCGTTTTCCGCCGTCGAAAAACGCGAAAACCAACAAAGGACCGGACTCATAAAAAAAACCAGTACTACTGGGGAATCCTACCCTTTCCAAATACTTTGATTTTTGAAAGACCCAATATAAAGGGGACACAATCTTAGAACTTGCTCGGCCATAAAACCCTTATAGGTTGGCCAAGAATGGACCAGCAGAGAGCTTGTAGATTGGTCAAAAATGTCCAGATCAACAACGATCAGTAATGTCTTTTTCAAGTGCGAGTGTAATCTCTGATCAGAACTAATTGAATACGTGAAAAAAACATTAAAAATAAACAAATATTTTGAATTTGTACATAACTTGAAGAAAGAAATTCATAAGTTGGAAAAAATGAAAAATGGCAAAAAATTGGATCGGATGCTGCGTCATCGGAGCAGCGAGAACACGCTTTTTGGTGAGCTGCACGCATCTCACGGACGCGTACTCGAGTTGGGCGAGGCCGGACTCGTACGCGACGCGGCCGGGCTCGCAGAAACGCAACGCACTTCCTCGGCACTTAGCCGTTGGCTTACGACCGCCAGTACGGGTAAGCACTGGTATCACTCCGTCTCAACCCGCTTGCTCGCCTGCGTGCGCGCACCCCTCAGCGACTCGCACCGCGCGAGTGTGACATCCGACAACGAACGATGCAGTACAGCGCCCATTTTTATAGGCGGAATTGAACCAATGGGGAAATGATCGACGGGATGCAGATGACACCCAGAAAATGGTCAAGCGCCCACACTCTTTTGCATCCACGCTGACTTCTCTGCCCACTCACTTCTTGGCGCGCATCCCTTACTCTCTGCTCTTACGCTGTCTTCTCTGCGCGCTCTCTTCTTGGCACGCACTCTCTCCCCTTCGCACACAGGAGGACACTCTCTTCTTTCTACGAAATGTCAATAGGTTAAGAAGGGACGAAAAGTCCAATGGATTAAGACATCCAATCGGACGCAACGCCCAAAACATTACTATCATAACTAGGGCCCGGATAGTTATGCATTATAATTTGGCAAAATATGCGCATAAAATATGCTCAAAAAAGCCAAAATATGCACCAAAATATGCATTAAAATTGACCAAATTTTATATAAAATATGTTTAAAATTTATTTAAAAAATGCAAAAAATAATTAATTCTACAAGCAAACAAATCATTTTGACGAATTAACATTCATTTTGTGGATTTTCACTCCTCAAATTTGAAAATGCCATGAAAATGCTGAAAATCGGAAAATTATAGACACGAAATGACTAAAATTTACAAATTAGACGAAATGGTGAAAAATTCTAAAGTAAACACGAAATGCCTAAAAATTTTCAAAATTTGTATAAAATGCCAAAAATTTCTGAAAATTCAAAAAATATGGTCAAAATGCCAAAAAAATACAAAAATTATGAAATTTTGCCCAAAAATTGCAAAATATGCACAAAATATGCTCGAAAATGCTAAAATATGCACCAAAATACGCAAATATGCAATATGCTCCAAAATCGCAAAATATGCAAATTAAAAGTCATCCTAGAAGGTTCTAATCAAGTGGAAAATGCGTTTTTGGTGGCTATTACGGCGTTCTGATATCAGGAAAAAAAATATGCATTTGCATAACTATCCGGGCCCTGATCATAACCCTAACCCTGCAGCAGGGTGCACAACTCACTTCCCGAAAAACATGGAAAACTCCCAAAAAAACATGGCATTTACATGGCAACTTTTTAAGCAACGAAAATTTCAAAAAATAACATTTATTACTCGCGTTCATATTTTCCTGCACCTTTTCCAGTATCCAAAAGCTCGTTTTTTAAAAAGGAAATCATTTTCTGAAGGGGCGGCGGCGGCTCCGTTAGGGGCCGCCGGAGAAATTTTTGGAAAATTTAGGCTCTCCCTTATAAAAATTGATCATTTTTGTTTGTATATTTTAAAGTTAATTCATTTCCTTGTGAGGTGGCAGCGGCGGCCCCGATAGGGGCCGGCGGAGAAAATTTTGAGAATTTCAACTTTTTCACTTAGGAAATTTGGTTACTTTTTTTGTCATTCATTTTTAAGGATCTATCATTGTGCGGAAGGCGCCGGCGGCCCTGATAAGGGCCGCCGGAAAATTTTTAGAAATTTAGGCCTTTTCCTAAGAAAGTTGGTCAGTTTTTTGTTTTTAAATCCACTATAATGGAGATGTCGGCGGTCCCATTATAGTGGATTTAAAAACAAATTCGGAACCGCGGGAGAATATATGAAATTTGAATTTGAGTCATTTTCCTTAAGAAGTTTGAACATTTTTGATGACAAGATTTTTGATGAATTCCATTGTACTGTATATGGGGGTGTCGGCGGTCCCGATAGGGGCCGCCGGAGAAAAAATTGAATTTTGGCACGATTTTGTTAAGAAATTTGTTCATTTTTTCAAAATTTTCTCTCAAATCAACAAAATCAAAAAACATGGCTAAAAACATGGCAACTTCAAAAACATGGCAAAAAACATGGCAAATTTTCAAAAACATGGCATNAATCAAAAAAATTAAAACGATTATAAATTCCGTTTGATGTGATTAGTATACCAGCGGTCAGAGGTAAATTTATGAAAATCGACCCTCAGACAGCGAATTGTTTTAATTTTTTGATTGGACGCGCAAAAATTGATTGGACGCGTAAAAGGTCCATTGGGTAGAGCCACTTTTTTCTAAACTTGCTAGCAGGGGTGCCAACTCACATCTCGAAAAACATGGCAAACTGCCTGAAAAACATGGCATTTACATGGCAAAAATTTTCAATTTTCCAAAAACATGGCATTTACATGGCAACTTTTTTTAGACTACAAAAATTTCGAAAATAAAGTTTATTACTGTCGTTCATATTTTCCTGCATTTTTTCCAGTATCCAAAAGTGCGGTTTTTAAAAAGGAATTCATTTTCTGAAGGAAAAATCTTTTTTCTGAAAAATCTGAAGGGGCCGGCGGAGAAATTTTTGGAAAATTTAGGCTCTCCCTTTAAGAAAATTGATCATTTTTGTTTGTACTTTTGAAAGTTAATTTATCTCCTCGAGGGGTAGTGGCGCCGGCCCCGAGAGGGGCCGGCGGAGAAAATTTTGAGAATTTCAGCTCTTTCCCTAAGAAATCGAATTTGTTAAGAAATTTGGCCATTTTTTCAACCTTTACTCTCAAATCAACAAAAATTAAAAAACATGGCTAAAAACATGGCAACTTCAAAAACATGGCAAAATTTCAAAAACATGGTATTTGCCATGTATACATGGTAATTTGGCACCCCTGCTTGCTAGGCCCATCTGCGGAATTTTATGCTCTATCTTCTGGCACTTTTATTTTTCGAAATTCAGTCAAAAATTTTGAAAATTTTCGAATAGCGAAAAATAGGTTTTTTTTTAACGAAAATTTCCAACTTTTTGGCCGAATTCGAAAAAAATGAAAAATATCAGGAGATAGAGTATAAAATTCTGGACATTGGATTTTTATATTTTAGGCTTAGCAAGCTTAGAAAAAAAAGTTTTCGGCCAGACTAGCCACATTGGCCTCTTATTTTTCAACGACATAGCACCGAGTGCGATTTCTGTGGCTGCTGGTGGTTCGGTGCTGGGTCTTTAAAAAAAAGGGCCCAATGCGGCCAGTCTGTACTAAAACTTTTTTGTTAGACCTGTTAGACAAAAAGTATAAAAGGCAAAATTGTTCAGAATTTTATACTGATTCGAATGGTATAAAAATTTTCCGAAATTCGAACAAAAAGTTCGAAATATCCCCTAAAAACCCTAATTTTTAGTATTTCGGCAAAATTTCGAACTTTTTGTTCGAATTTCGGGAAATTTTTATACCATTCGAATCAGTATAAAATTCTGAACAATTTTGCCTTTTATACTTTTTGTCTAACAAGTCTAACAAAAAAGTTTTAGTACAGACTGGCCGCATTGGGCCTTTTTTTAACGCCCACATTGGGCCCTTTTTTTAAAGACCCAGCACCGGTGGTTCCGTGTGGAAGGGACCCAGCTGCTGGTGGGGGAAGCGGTCTGATCGCTCCAGGGATCAGCAGATCAGCTCACTTTCGACCAGAGACCGCGCGAGATTTTTCAAGAATACGATTCAAAAGGCTTGAAAACAACATCTTTATCAACCTTTTCTGGGTTTTTTCAACATTTTGTAAGATTCTTGATTCAAACTCTTGCTTTTGAACGCTATTCTCTACTTCCGTCCATATGCCTTTTTCCAAGTGGGATATTCGCAGAGTGGTCCTCTGCAAAAAATGGGCAGTTTTCTTTTGAAAAAGCGTAAATTTTGAGAATTTTCTTCAGCGGCCCATGTTTTTGCCAGGGTTTTCAGGGGCTTGGCCAGATTTTTTTGAAGAAGTGAGTTGGCCACTCTGGATATTCACCGGGCCAAGTGAGTTGTCTAGCGATTCGAAAGAAAATGTCCAACATTGTGAGACATTAGGGAATCAGAGATTCCTCCTCTGATCAATCCAAATTGTTCCAATGGATCGCCCTAGGCCCTATCGGTTGAAGGGGAACCCCGAACACCATCACAAATGGTAAGGATCAAGATCAGAATTGTGCCGAAAAAGTTTCTGGATCAAACTCCATGGTAATGACTAATGACTTTTTTGTCAACTATTTAGAGGAAAAATGGGCCTCTTCTAATCCAAAAAATCAAAATTTTATCCACGATTATGGTCAGAATGTGGATTGAACATACAAAATCGAAAGTCAAAAAAGTCAGAATGTACATGAAAGTGTCCTAAAAGAACGGATTTGGCATTGGCATGGAAGTGAACATTACACAGAAACAATGATAAAACAACGAAAAACATTTGGTCTTCTTCCTCCTGCTGCCGATCAATTTGCACTTTTCGATGGGTTCCACCACCTTCTCTGCCTGTCTGTCCCGCTACCTCTCCTCCCCCTCCGTTGTCTCTCCGCTGCTCTCGTCGCTTGTCGCTCTCTCGCCTCCGCACACTGTCTCGTACAGTTGCCGTGGGGTTGCGCGTCTGCTCCGATCGATCTGCAGCAGCTGGCTGATCAGCTGGTGCAATGCTGCGTCCGTGTCCGCCGGCATCGACGGCACATCGTACGCGTCGTAGTTGCCGCCGGCGCAGTGCAGGAACAGGCGGCACAGAGCGCATTCGTCAAAAGGCACCTGATCAGAGATCAGAGGGATTTGGATTAGTTGGTTGGGTCCAGATCACCCGGTTGGCCTATATCCGATCACCCTATAAGGCAATAATGATCCCTTATTCTTACGAAATAATCCTGCTATTTATCCAGATCGACAAGAAACCCAGTCCTATGATGGATTCCGATCAGCACTTGGACACCATAAGATATCGACAATCCTCTATAACAATGAAATGATCCCTCTGTTGGCAAAAGGAACCCTGAGCATTCGCTATGCCTCATAGGTTAGTCCGATCACATTTTATGATCAATCACCATAGCAGCCTCAAGGATCATCCTGATCACCCTCTTCCCTTAACCATGGAGGGTTCTAATCGTTCTACCGGTCATAAGGATTCCGATCGTTTTTGATCATTAAAACCGCGTTCTGGACTAGAATCTATCAACCATCTCGGCAAAATACTGATCCTGATCACTCGCGCTTTTCAACATTTTCCCTGATCATTTCATCCCGATCAGTTCACCCACCTTTCCGGTCAGGCACTGGTACAGCAGGCAGCCGATGCTCCACACGTCCGCGCAGTGGTCGTACTCGCTGAGCGTGACCAGGTTGGCCCCGACCTCGGGCGCCATGTACAGCAGAGTGCCCGCCACGTTGCACAGTCCGCTGTCGCCATCCGCCGGCAGCACCCGGGACACGCCAAAGTCCGTGATTTTGGCGCAGCGAATGCGCCGGTGGGGCCCATACAGCAGCAGGATGTTCTGGGGCTTGATGTCCCGGTGCACAATGTGCTTGCGGTACAGCGCATGGTACCCGTTCGCGATTGAGGACACCAGCACCCTGGAATGTAAAATATACAGTAAGGGTATGGAAGGGGTAGAAGGAGAGGGTGATACTGGGGATTACACTACTGATCAGGGTTATTGAGGGATGCCACAGGGGATCATCAGGGGCGGATCCAGGATTTCG
>LDKF01001807.1:12381-25187 GCA_001026735.1 Rotylenchulus reniformis
GCAACTGGAAAGCGTGCCGATGGATCAGCCGGGGAAGAAGATAATGGAAATCCGAATGGACGAGGACTATGTGCCGCCGGAAGCGCGATGGACAGAGAAGTTGCCAATAAGAACCGAAGAAATGAAGAAAACCGGAATTGTGTCAGAACGGATTAATTTTGAAGGATGCGCGCTGAATGAAGAAGAGCGTCGAAAACTAAAGGAAATCGTGGACAGAAATTCTGAAGCATTTGTCGGCGCGGACGGCAAAATCGGATGCTACAACGGACCGGTGGTACATCGAATCGATCTGATACCAGGCGCAGTCCCTACACATCGAAGAGCCTACAGACAAGCACCACCGATTAGGGAAGCGATCGACAAGCAGATCGAAGAAATGATGGCACAGAACGTGATAAGACCATCTCAGTCGGAATTTGCGGCACCGATCGTCATGGTACCAAAGAAGGATCGATCATGGCGTTTCGCAATCGACTACCGAGGCCTAAACTCCATCACACAGAAGCGCGTCTACCAACTACCCATCATAACCGAACTTCTGGACACACTCGGCGCCAAAAAGTACTTCACATGTGTAGATCTGCAGTCAGGGTACCACCAAATTCCGATGCGCGCGGAAGACATACCAAAAACAGCATTTATCTGCCATTCCGGCTTATATGAATTTTTGCGGATGCCTTTTGGCCTGATATCGGCAGGTGACACTTTTCAGCGGGTGATGGAAGGACTAAGGAGACAACTGACGGCATGTGTGCTCGCCTACCTTGACGACATAATCGTTGCCAGCACGACACCGGAAGAGCACCTGGAGGACTTGGAGAACTTGCTTAAAGTGCTCATAAGAGCCGGCTTGAAGCTGAGGATCGACAAATGCTCTTTTGCGAGAAGAGAGATCAAGTACCTTGGCTACCTAGTGAGCGAAGAAGGGGTGAGATGTGATCCTGGACAGCTGGAAGCAATACAGCGCTTCAACAGACCAAAAACTCTGACGGAATTACGCTCACTTGTGGGGGCTTTGTCCTACTTTCGGAAGTTTGTGCCGAGTTTCGCGCATATCATACGCCCACTGAACCGATTGATGACCAAAGAAGCAGAGGGAAAGATAACCGAGATCTGGAAGAAGGAGCATGATGAAGCCTTAGAAGTGCTGAAATTTTTGCTAACAACACCGCCAGTGCTCAAATCGCCATATTTCTCGCGACCTTTCGAGATCGAAACAGATGCAAGTCAACAAGCCATTGCCGCGGTATTACTGCAAGAAGGGCATCCGATCGCCTACTGCTCACGCGCACTCAACAAATCGGAACAAAAGTTTCATGTGAATGAATTGGAAGCGCTCGCAGTCGCCTTCGCGGTAGAGGAGTATGAGCCCTACATCGCAGGAGCAAAAAACACAGTAGTATGGACGGATAATTCTACGCTATGCGCAATGATGAAGGCTAACAGAGCGGGGTTGCGAGGAAGTCTATTGAAATATCAGATGGCGGTGCAAAGCATGGGAATCGAGATCAGACACAGAAGTGGGAAAAGCAATCGGCTTTGCGACTACATGTCGCGGTATTTGGACCACAGCAAAAAGTTGAGGGAAGGAAAGAGTGGAAAGAAAGCCGAAGAAGAAGAAGGAAGAGGAGAGCCCGAAGGAAAGAGCCAAATCAATCGAATTCGAATGGAGGAATTGAGTGAGCTGAGGAAGATCATGGACAGTTGTCCATTGAAGACCGACTTAGCGGAGGTGAGAGCCAAGCAAAAGAATGTGAAGCTTTTGGCGGCGTTGTATAGGGCCAAACACTGGGGCAAATGGCCCGAGGACCCGAAAGAGAAGAGAAGAATCGAAAGTTTGGCAAAGGACTATGCTCTGATTGAAGGAGCGGTGCATTACACAAAAGACGAAGTACCCCGCTTGGTCATTCCCTATGAGCTGAGAGAGCGCCTGTTCAAAGAAGAGCATGAGCATATGATGCAAGGTGGCCACCTGAGTGGAGAAAAGACGTGGAACAAAATGAAGAAGAGAATGTTTTGGGAAGGAATGAAGGAGGACATTGAGGAAATGGCAAAGGCCTGTGAAGTGTGCCAAAAAAGAAAAATTTATGCTGGAGATCGAAAGGCGGTTCCGGTTCAGCCAATAGAAGCACCAAGTGGGCCATGGAAGAGGGTACACGTCGATCTAATGGGCCCTTTACGGGAGACAACAAAAGGAAACAAGTACATTTTGATGAGCGTCGATGCGTTCACGAAATGGGCAGTTGCCAGTGCCCTTCCACGGCAGGATGCTGCAACAGTGGCGCGTGACTTCGTAAAAGAAGTGCTACTCAAACATGGCGTACCAAATGAAGTCGTCACCGATCAAGGGCGACAATTTGTGGCGGAACTGTTCCAGGAAGTGGCCAAACTTTTCGCCTTCACTCACAGAACAACGAGCAGTTACCATCAACAGGCCAATGGACAAGTGGAAGTGTTGAACAAAATAATTGGAAACATCATTGCGACAAAAAACGCGGAGGTCGAATGGGATACAGCACTGGACTTCGCAGTTTTCGCCTATAATACTGCCATAACTACAGCCACAAAACCATTTTCGCCATTTTCGGTGATGTATTTCCGAGAAGTACGACTACCCTCGGATAACTTGCTTCAACTTCCCACGACCGGACCAACAACAATAACCGGAGATATGTCGCACTACACACAAACAATGATGAAGGCCGCAAGCACTGCTTGGAATGCAGCGAAAGAAGGAATAGAGAGAGGACAGCAGGAGTATAAGGCCAGAGATGACAAACAACGAAGGGCAGAAGAGAGAAATTTCAGCATTGGACAACTGGTCCTCAAGTTCAATGAAGGAAAAGAGACGGACAAGTTTAGGCAAAAGTGGATCGGACCGATGCGAGTGGTGGCTATTGAGGAAAGAAACGCCAATTTGCTGCTAAAAAGATTGGACGGAGTAGAAAAAGTGTTTCGAGTGCACATGTCCAAGTGCAAACCATTCCATGAACAATGCACTTTGCCACTGAGGGCGAGCGACCAACCTTTGGAAAAGTTTTTGGACGACCCAAGAATTGAAGAGTCCGAAGAGGAGGAGGAAGAAGAACCAACCAAGGCGCAGGGACAGCAGAAGATGAAAGACCGAAATTTGGAGGAAGAAGAGGAGGAAGAAGAGTGCCAAGAAAAGAGCGAGGACTATGTAGGTCAAGACGAAAGAAGAGTTGCCTTTATTGGCCGGATCGGAATACGTCACGGTTCGGAAGACACCGAGGAGGAAGAAGAAATACAGGATGCGGAGACAAGGATAAGACTAAACGGAACAGAACAATGGGCATTGACGAGGCACGGCCGTTGGGGAGGAAGAGTTCCACGGGGATCGTTTATAGCGAGGAACATGGTGAATGAGGATTGGATCGTGAAGGAAGAAACGGATGGGATGGATGCGGAAGGATGCACGCACTATGTATTGATGAAGCACGGAAGAAGAGCATGGGCGAAATTTTATATCGAAGAAGTTCCATGCATTGTTTTCGGAAGGGCAATGTTATCCGAATTGGCAGAAAAATGGAATTGGACGCAATTGGAGGACGGAACATCCCAATTTTGGGAATATGAATGGGATGAATCAAATGAAGAATTGAGACGTGAGGTGCGAGTGCCGGAATTCCATGCGCAGAAAAGACTGACGAAGGAAGGACAGGAACAGCGGACAGAATTGTACTATGGAGGATATGCAATGAGGAATGACGGAGTGGATTGGGTGGAAGTGATAATCGACGGAGCATGGCACATCGTCCTCGCGGACTTCAATGTGCAGGGGCTGGAGACCACAATCCTACCAGAAAGGATGGTCAAACCCGACTGGGATCTGAGAGAAGTCAGAGGTACAGACGGAAAACGGCGAAAATTTGCCAAAGGAAAGCTATTCGGAAGCTGGGAGAGGATTGAAGTCGGAAAAGTCAAGCGAGGGATTCTCGGCACAACACTATTGGTGAAGATTACAGAGAAGTACAGAGCGGAAGAGAGAAGGGGAGGAATCGAATTTGTCGAAAAAGGAAGTAACTCAGGCGCAATGCTTAGCATGGAAATCAAAAAGAAGTGCCCCGAGACAGAACGCTGGAAGTGGATACGAAAATTGTGGAAAAGAGACGGAGAAGGCGAGGTAGTAAGCGCGAAAAGGCGAAAAAGAAACCCCCAGGATACGGTGGAAATGTGCGGAACGGAAACGCTTCATACTGCCACGGGGGAAGGAAGAGAAGAGCAGGAAGAAAGCGTAATCGCGGAAGAGGAAGAAGAAACAGAAGGAGAGACAATGAGAAATGAAGCGGATGAAGGAAGAGGGGGAGATGAAGAAATACAGAGTATGGAAGGGACGAGCCATGGAGATGAGAGAAGAAGCGAAGGGAGAAGGGAAGAAGCGAAAAGATTGGAAGGAAAGGAAGAGGAGAAAGAAGGAAATGGAAAAATGAAAGGAGGAATAGAGAGGGAGCAGGAAATGGAAGAAGAGAAGGAAGAGAGAGGAAGAGACGAAGAAGAAAGGAAGGAGGAGAAATGGAAGGATGGAGAAGAGGGAGAAAAAGAGGAAGGAAGAGGAAGAGACGAAGAAGAAAGGAAGGAGGAGAGAAGGAAGGATGGAGACGAGGGAGAGAAAGCGGAAGGAAGAGACGAAGAAGAAAGGAAAGAAGAGAGAGGGAAGGATGGAGACGAGGGAGAGAAAGCGGAAGGAAGAGAGGAAAAGGAAGAGAGAAAGTTGGATAGAACGAAAAAGGAGATGGGGGAGTGCCGCAGAATGGAGAATGGTCAGGGACGGGCCGAGCCCGGAAAGGACGCAGAACCAACCCTTGGTGAAGAACAGGGACACGGCAACACAGAGCAAGCGGAGCACATCCCCACGGAGCACTCAGAGGCCGAAGAACACGAAGGACATGCAGGGCCCAGCGGACAGTGACGGACCGGCGGTTCAGCTAAAAAATTCGAAAATGAGCCGTTCGGGCAACAAAAAACATATTTATCCATATTTCATATTTTATATAATCTTACATACTCTTCTTATAATACTATATCTATTCATTTATCATCTAAGTTACAATTATCTACCCATTTATGCCCATAACTTTTAATCAAAATTTCAAAAGTTCAGTTGCGGGCCCTTTCCATTCAAAATTTTTCCCCTAAACAACGAAAACTATACCACAACTTGAAGCAGTACAACGGCAGAGAACAGCAAAGGCCCGGAAGAGTTNAAACCCCCAGGATACGGTGGAAATGTGCGGAACGGAAACGCTTCATACTGCCACGGGGGAAGGAAGAGAAGAGCAGGAAGAAAGCGTAATCGCGGAAGAGGAAGAAGAAACAGAAGGAGAGACAATGAGAAATGAAGCGGATGAAGGAAGAGGGGGAGATGAAGAAATACAGAGTATGGAAGGGACGAGCCATGGAGATGAGAGAAGAAGCGAAGGGAGAAGGGAAGAAGCGAAAAGATTGGAAGGAAAGGAAGAGGAGAAAGAAGGAAATGGAAAAATGAAAGGAGGAATAGAGAGGGAGCAGGAAATGGAAGAAGAGAAGGAAGAGAGAGGAAGAGACGAAGAAGAAAGGAAGGAGGAGAAATGGAAGGATGGAGAAGAGGGAGAAAAAGAGGAAGGAAGAGGAAGAGACGAAGAAGAAAGGAAGGAGGAGAGAAGGAAGGATGGAGACGAGGGAGAGAAAGCGGAAGGAAGAGACGAAGAAGAAAGGAAAGAAGAGAGAGGGAAGGATGGAGACGAGGGAGAGAAAGCGGAAGGAAGAGAGGAAAAGGAAGAGAGAAAGTTGGATAGAACGAAAAAGGAGATGGGGGAGTGCCGCAGAATGGAGAATGGTCAGGGACGGGCCGAGCCCGGAAAGGACGCAGAACCAACCCTTGGTGAAGAACAGGGACACGGCAACACAGAGCAAGCGGAGCACATCCCCACGGAGCACTCAGAGGCCGAAGAACACGAAGGACATGCAGGGCCCAGCGGACAGTGACGGACCGGCGGTTCAGCTAAAAAATTCGAAAATGAGCCGTTCGGGCAACAAAAAACATATTTATCCATATTTCATATTTTATATAATCTTACATACTCTTCTTATAATACTATATCTATTCATTTATCATCTAAGTTACAATTATCTACCCATTTATGCCCATAACTTTTAATCAAAATTTCAAAAGTTCAGTTGCGGGCCCTTTCCATTCAAAATTTTTCCCCTAAACAACGAAAACTATACCACAACTTGAAGCAGTACAACGGCAGAGAACAGCAAAGGCCCGGAAGAGTTGAAGCAGTACAAGCGGGGGTCGAATCAGAGCACTTCGTAGTTGGAGTAGGACAGGCAGAAGTCGTTGAAGAGAAGCGAAGAAAATGAAGTTCGAGCAGTACAGCAACAGTCGGGAGCGCATTGAAGAAGTTCGAGCAGTAAAGCAGCAGCCGCGGGGGCATTGAAGAAGTTGGAGCAGTACAGAGCAACCGAGACCAGCCCTCGGCACCAACAATAAATGAAAACTACATCTACATAAAGGGGAACATAAAATATTTTATACAAAAATTTACTCGCAACTGAACAAAAAAAAATAAAAATAATAAATTCATCAGAATTGTACAGCACAGGGTCTTATGTACATATTCACATAGGAAATGGAATGAATGAATGTGCATTTTCCCATTCTGCTGACCATCCTCCCCATCACAATCAATTTTGCCCCAAGCCAAGCACAATGTCTTTATATTTCTTTCCTCTGCGGACCTATCAACTCCTCCGCTCCAGCTAGGGACGTGGACGTCCCTTGTCAGGGTAGGAGAGTGAGATCCCATCATCCCCCTCTATCTCTACCCATACTATTTTTGGACCCTTTCACTCTTTGCCCGCTCTCTTCACCTTTATTTATCCCTCACCAATTGGCCACCACCCACACCAATTGTCACCATTTGGCCCCCGATCACCTATATAATGTCACTCATTGTCCCCAACAATGTTCTTCCCCCACTCAGTCCCTTTGTCCCCCAATCACCGCCCCGGATAAAGCATCATTTATCCATTCTTGTTGGACATTCGGGAACGGGGTCGGAGAACCGGGATTTTCCCCACAAGGGTTCGGGGGTCGGAAGCGACTCGCGGGTCGGCCGCATCTCACCATTATAGAAAAAAACAAATAGAACTGGAACACTGTCCAAATCCAAATCTCAAACTTAAAAATTGAACAAAAAGGTGAATACAAAAAAAAACAATAAGGTGAAGCTCATTAGCTCTCGCAAAAACACTTTTGCTCATTGACTATTCTAGAGAAGACCGATAATGGTTGTTTTCGCAATCGCAATAGCAGGGATGGGTATCGTACCGTCTACCGCCTACCACCGAATACCGTCTTTTTGGCGGCTACCATCTAAAAAGCTCAAGGGGTTGACCCGCGGAGACGCAGTCGTCGTGAGGTCAGGAAATTCGGCCATACACAGCGGGCGGCGATTGCACTCAAGACCAGATGGCATTGGCTACATTCCTTCCGTCGGCGCCCGTGTGCAGGATCCCAACGCCAGCGACGAACATTGTTGTTGCCGTGGCCTCCCTCGTTGTCGGTACTTTCCATCCATTTGGCCGGCGATGTTGTTGCCGTTCACCCAAGCAACACGTTGAGGCGGATGGCGTTACAAGGGATTTGCAAAAGTTAAAGAGTCACCTTCTTTTGCTCTACAGGTATTGATAAAAATCGATTAACCAGTATATTAGACCAGTATATGTACATATAAAATCCGATATTAAAAAGCGAAAATTTAAAAAAACGAAATATTAAAAAGATGTAAATCTCACAAAAAATTCGCCTAAGTTCAAAATGCAAATGTTAGCAATTAGTTTATTTTCTTGAAAAGCTACTAATAATTTGTCATTTGATCTTTTGTGAGCTTCACTCATATAAAATAAATGAATTTTAAACAATTAGTTTAATCATAAACAAGAAACAGAAGCTGAATACATTTGCCATTTTTGGTTTTAACCAAACCAACAAATGACAATAGCTAGTCGAAGAATATGATGAGTTCTAATTCTCTTCTCAAGGGCACTTCTTTTTCGGCATTAATAAGATAACCAAGGGCAAATGATTTTTTGCGTGTCAATCGAGTACCTATTTAAGGCAGTTGGAACTAAAATTTTATTCGCATTTTGGTATTAAAATACAACTTTTTTAGCAATTTTATTCTTTATTCATCATCATGACAACTAAAAGGCAATGAACGAACCTGTTTTCGATATTACGAACTTTTTGTTCGAATTTCGAAAAAAATACCATAAAAATTCTGCGTGGCTTGTTTATACTTTCTACCTAGAATGTCAAACAAAAAAGTTTTTGGCCAGACTGGCTATATTGGCCCTTTTTTAACGCCCCGATTGGCCGCTTTTTTAAACGACTTTGCACCTTATTAAAAAAATCGAACGATTTCCCTACCCGATGAGTGGTCGTTGCTGCTGTATCGCTGAGCACCCAATCCCACCTGCTGCTTTTGGTATGATGAAGAGGCCAGCAGCAACAGAACTGATATTAGCACAGCAGCGGAAAATGGCATTTCCTGTCTATAATTATAAAAATAAAAATATATAAAAACAATARAAAAATAGTTTCCTGACCGTAAGCTTTGTATGTTTAGTTTAAAATTTGTAGCTAATCGATTCGAAAAAAATAATAAAAATTATTTTTTTTAAATTAATTTATTTATTATCCGGAATTTATCCGGACTCAAATAATAATGATAAATTGAGATTATTATTTTTTTGATGGTTGGGTAATTTAGGCATTTGATAAAAAAGAAAACAATGAAAATGTAAAAAGAATTTTAAATTGTTTCAAAAAAATGAACGTGGTCTCCGGTGAAAATTTTAAAAATTGAAATCAATTCTTAAGAAAATTTGACTTTTTTAAAGAATTTTTTAATTTGTTTTCCTTGAAATTTTTATAGGTTCGGAATAAAGGAGGATCAATTTTTTGTAGTGTTTAAAAATCTGAGGTATCAATATCAGTAAGGATTGAAGCCATAATAATAGATATTTTAAAAAATGGAAAATCAGAAAAATGTTACTTTTACAGCGAACAATAGATTGTTTCTTCGATGGTTGCTCAGAAAAACAACATGAAAAGGTGAGAGACATAGAGGAAGATGCAGAAATTTGTTGTAAATATTTTAGAAAAAATAAATTTCGTCACGAATGATAAATATTTTCCATTCCTTTAAAAAATTTTATGTACATAAAATTCCCTGGGGTATATACACAAAATTCCCTGGGCAACCGGCTCTGCAATATTTCTTTGCTTGCCTGTTTAACTTCTTTATTCGTTATTGACGTACCAATAATTTCTGCAATAATTTGCTTGTAAATAATTACATTTAAAATATTTAATTTATGTTGTAAAATCGAAGAAAATAAAAGTGAAAACTTTTCGAATAACACCGAAGTAGTTTTTTAATTTTCGAATTTTGTATGTCTTTTAGGAGATGAACTATTTGATTCACCTTTTACTTTAAGTATATAATTTTGCGTCATTAGATAATCAAATATTAAAATGATAGAATTTTTGTCAAAAATTGACTTCTAAGGTTAAAAATTCGATTAAATTTAACGTCAATGTTCTCGCATACTCCGAGCAAAAAAATTTAGTGCACTTTCAACTATATTTCCTTGATATCCAATTAAAACTAACATTTGAGAAATGACTATTGCTTTTTAGACAAAAAATAAATGGAATTGAAAATTTTAATGGAATAAGGCAAAATCTTTTAGTATTTTTTAAAATTTTTGTTAATTCTATTTTATAAATTCTATTTCAAAAAAAAATAAAAAATTTATTTTCAGCTTTTATTAAAATTATTTTTTCCAGCGTTTTATTTTCCGAAAAATATACATCCATACATGATTTTTTTTTAAATTAAATCAAGGTTTTTTGGGGACGTCAGCCTTCGGTCTTTTATTTTTTATTATTAATTGTTCAGCTTATTGAATTTTTTTTGTATATTTATATGGGTTAAATTTTTCTGTACAATAAATTTAAAAATTCTTTGAAAAATTCATAATTATTTACTTTTAAAATAATGTTCATAAAAAGAAGTTCCATCTGGCCGCCGGAATTCAAAAGTTGTTGAGCGAAAAGTTTTCACTTCTATTTTCTTCGATTTTACAACAAAAATTAAATATTTTAATTGCAATTATTTAAAAGCAAATTATTGCAGAAATTATTGGTACGTGAATAACGAATAAGGAAGGCTTTGCATCACCGCTCGGCTAATGGCTACTCGGTGAAGGGATGTGCTCCCCACGGGCTTGAGTATATGTCTGACACAGCGGTGGGATTCGAACCCACTCCTCTGGAGTTTCTCAGTCCAGCGTGCTAACCATTACACTACGCCGCCGACTAACAAAGGGGCGGTCGGGGGACGAACCCAGAATATTCCGAGTAGATTATTTATAATTAGTTTAAAAAAAATTTTTTTTTTAAAAGTAGAATTATTTATAAATAGTTTTAAAAAACGATAGACATCCCTGGTGTGGGAGTGAAGTGGATTTAATAAGTTAATAATAAATAAGTAATAAGTAAATATAACAAGTTAATAAGTTCAATTTTACAATACAATTCATAGGAAATCTTGTCAAAAAATTTTATAAATGGATAAAACAGATCGTTTTCCAAAAAGTGCAAATTAGACTAATAGCACTTGTACTTTCAATTAGTCGCAGAACTTTATCCGCACCTGTCCGCATTTTTGTTTTCTTTTTTTTTTGTCCTTATCCATCAATAAAAATCATGTGTGGAAGTATTTTTGCGACACAACATATTAAAAATTCTTTTTTGATAACTTTTATTTCCATTTTATGATATGTTTTTTTTGGAAAAAAATTTCCTGTTTGTTTCTTGTTTCGTTCTAGTCTCCAGTTTTGCACAGCACTAGCCAGCAGGATACGGCATTGCAAATGACCCGCGTTTAAAGCATACCATCGTGAATATTTTGGTTATAAGTAGGGCTGGCACTTTTAGGGAATTCCCTATTTTTTTTTAAATAGGGAATCGTAGGGAAACGCTCAGAAACGCGTTTTTAGACATATTTAAACGTATTTTGATGAACTTTTTTTTCCCTATTTCCCTATTTCTATAAGCGCGGCTAAATTTTTCCCTATTTCGCCATTTTTTCCCTATTTTCTCCCTATTTTGGCTTGTTTTTTAAGAAATTCTTCACAAAAATGCAATAAAAACTAAAAATTTTAGATTTTTTGGAAAAAAATTTTAGTTTTTTCCGAAATTTTTTTGTAAAATTTTTAGTTTTTCCCGAAATTTTGGGATAATTTTTAGTTTTTTATTCAAATTTTTTCGCAATTTTTTTTTGAAAAAATTTCGAAAAATTTTTTAAATATTTTTTGTGAATCTTCATTTTTTATAATGAAAACATCTCAAGATATGGTTATATTGGTCTTAAAAAAGCTTAATACGCTTTTTAGACGAAATTTTTTGAATTTTTAGGTCATATTTTGGGGAAAAAAATTTCCCTATTTTTCCCTATTTTCGCTAGATAGCTCCCTATTTTCTCCCTATTTTGGCCTTTTTTTGCTCCCTAATAGGTCCCTATTTTGGCTTAGGGAAATTCCCTAAAAGTGCCAGCCCTAGTTATAAGTAGAACTCATCATGCTACATTTTACTGGATGCTTCGCATTCCCTAAAGAGCGCTTCAGTAAACCATAGGTTTAAAAACTTTAACTATCACCATACAAACTGACCCAATAGTTGACCTTGTAATTAAAAAAGCTTTTTAACTCATTAAAAAATAAGACAATGCAGTTTGATAAAGCTAATAAATTTGGAATAGTTTTATAACATATTAGCTTCAAAATGAGCCTAAGCTCGTTTTAATTGGCCCTCTACAATTATTCTAATTTTGGCTTTTTTTTGTATGAGTCAAATAAAATAAGCTTAAGCTCATTTTAGAGCAATTTTTTCTACTAGCGACCCCCGCGCCGCTTCGCGGCGCCAAGCGCCCTTTTTTCTTTTCTCATGCTGAGTCGTTTGCCAAAAAGTATCAAAATGCCAAAAAGTTTGCCAAAAAGTATCAGAATTAATAATACTAATAAAAAGAATTATTTAAAAAACTAAATAAAATACAAACAAACTCTAATTTAACAAAAAATATGTTTAAAATATTATTGAATTGATAGGTCAAATTCGAGACAGGAAAATAACCACGCTCTGATGATCTAAAAAATGAAATCGGAAGAACAGAAGGTGGGAGAATGGTGCTGATCAGCAACCAGTTTAACTTTTTAGCATTGCCGCGTATTTCTCTTGAAGGTCCAATTAAATAAATTAATTTAATAATAATATTATATAATGAATCAAATTTGTATTTTATGCAAATTTATTATAAAAAATCAAAAAAATTTTACTCTATTTAAAATTTTCTATTTCCCGGGACCCCCACCTGATATACTATTAAATCCCTATTTTTTTTAATATATAATTTTGTTCAAAACTATTTTGATAATATATATTCTCCACTTTTGCGCAAATAATAGAATATTGCCTATTTTGATACTTTTTGGCAAACGCCCGTTTTGATACATTTTGATATTCTTGGCAAATGACCTAGCACCTCTTTTCTTCATTTTCATTTTTTACTCATTCCCTCTTCTTTCTGCCATTCCCCTTTCTCTCTCTTCTGCCTCTCTGTTTTATTGGAACAATTTATAGAAGGATTAGCAAATCGCAATTTTGGGTTACGGTATACCGTTTCTGGGTTACGGTTGATCAAAATTCAAATCTGATTGCGGATTCGTGATCA
>LDKF01001807.1:25287-41214 GCA_001026735.1 Rotylenchulus reniformis
AAAAATGTACATAATGATTATCAAAAAATATAAGTATGCAAAAACCAGAAAAAAAAGATTTAAAAATGATTTATGAATTGATTTAATTAATTTTTCAAAATGAAACTTTAAAAAAACGAATTTAATATCAAAATATTAAGCAAAATTAGCCAAAATTTCTGATTTTCTCAAACTTAAGACTTTCATCAATTTATTTTTAAAAAAAAATTAAAAAATAGGCTAATTTTTTATTCCACATTAACAGTTTTTAAATAGAACAAATATCAAAATATTGAGCAAAAATTATTTAATTTAATATCAAAATATTGAGCAAAATTAGCTACTATACATTTTAATCGAAGCTTTATGACTAGGGTTGTACTTTATATGCGCAAAAGGGGCCAAGATATGCACAAAATATGCACAAATTTTTTGCAAAATATGATCAAAAATTCAACAATTTTGCCTAAATTTTGCTTAAAAATCAATTTTTCTTATTTAGAATGGTTATTTGCATTAACGCATTTTAAAAACAAAAAATAAAGTTCCAAAAAAATCTCCCCAAAATGGAGAAAAATTCATTTTTTTTAAATTTTTCTACAATTTTTCTCCAATTTTGATCATCGAAGTGGAACTTTACCTTTTTTCTCAGAAACGAATTTCCCCCATTTTAAGATTTAATATTTTCAATAATTGGTCCAAAATTTGAAAAATAGCCTCAAAATGCCAAAATATGCGGAAAAGTTGTCCAAAAATATCCAAAATATGCGGAATATGCCCAAAAAATGCGAAATATCAAAATATGCAAATAGAAAACCCTTTCTAGAAGGTTAAAATCAAGTTCAGGCCGTTCTAAAGCCGCAAAAATATGCATTTGCATATAAAGTACGACCCAATTTATGACATAGCGCTGTGAATTTGGCTAAAATAATCCTTTCGCCAAAAAAAATCAGGGGGTCGACAAGTCGACAGCCGAGGCTGGAGCCTGAGCCAAAATTTCTGATTTTCCCAAACTTAAGAGTTTCATCAATTTATTATTTAAAAAAAAATTAATGTTGTGTATTGGGTTAGGATTTGAATTGATTTCAAAACGATTATTTCCTGGCGCCAATTACCCCATTTGAATTGTGACATTTCCCCTAGCCGCTTCTTATATAAATTCCTTCCCTTGTCCTAGAATGATTCACTTCCCATTATTCACAGAATTGTATTATCCTGACAATCATTATTTATTCTTATTATATTTGGAACTAATTCGTTATTCGAATTTATTATTTATTATATTCTACTTGTTGTGAGCAAATACACAACAATTAAAAAATTGGCACATTGGTGACAGTATTTTCTAGTCTGAGTCTCAACTATCGGTCTCGGGTACTGCATACGAATTTGTTCAAAGAACACGAACCCCCACATTCACGCATTGAGGAAGTTGTGCAAAAGATCATGGTGCTATGGCGTTTAAAAAAGTATCATAATGGGCGTTTTAAAAAAAGAGTCAAAACTCAATATGTCCTCTAAAAACTTTTTTGTTAGACTTGTTAGACCAAATGTATAAAAGGCAAATTTGTACAGAAATTTATGCTCTATCTGCTGGTATAATTTTTTTCCGAATTTCGAACATAAATATCGAAAAAGTCAAAGATATCGAAAATACGGTATTTTCGACTGTTTTTGATATTTTTGTTATAAATTCGAAAAAAAATTTACACCAGCAGATATAGCATAAAATTCTCCACAACTTTGCCTTTTATATTTTAGGACTAACAGGTCTAACAAAAAAGATTTTAGAGGACATATTGAGTTTTGATCTATTTTTTTAAAACGACCCAGCACCAGGATCATTACCACCAGCGGACCCAAATCCATCAAAAGATAGTCAAGCGCTGCTCACATCGTCAAACTAAAAAAAATAAATAGGTAAAAGGAAAAATTTTATTGAAAAATATTTCTAGTTTATTAGATAAATTTTTAGGTAAAAAAAAATAGGTAAATAAAATCGCAATCTTAAGAAAAAAAATCCAAAAAAAATTGGCACATTGGATTGCCTTGTGTGTTCAGCAAAAGTGGCGAGTTCTTTGAATTTTACAACCCAGAAATGTTTTACGATAATTTTACAAGTTTCAGTGAAAATTTTTTATATTTAAAAAAAAACAAAGTTCGCGATCATTCAAAAATTTGTATGGATCTTACATAGTCTTACATAGATCTGAGTCATTATAATCTTAAAAAAATCAGTGTCGTGATTGTACGAACGCCACCCATTTCGAAAATTTTTATTGTTGGAGCCTAATATATTAGAATTTTGCATTTAAAAATCTAAAAATCATACTCATTTATTGAACAGTCGTTCCTCTTATATTTCTATCTAATTTTACTGTCTGGGTACTTAACTGAATAAATTATGTGCGAATATATATATTGATCTAAATTAAATTTTTCGACCATTGGACACATAAATCGAATTTTAATAGCGATTCATAATAAGATAATTTCAACTTCCAATTTGTTTTTAATATTCATTAAATTTTTGCGTTCACGAACTCGCGTAACATTAATTAACAATTCCCTCTCTTTTAATTAAATATTATTTGAAATATTTTTATGGGTTGCAGACTTTTGAAAGAATTCACTTTGCCAGATATGTAATTGGTTGGATGAGCAACGACCACAAAACATTAGAGTAAATAAAATCTTGAGCAATTCAGCCTTTCAGCAGCAGAAATACAGTTTATTTAATATTAATTTTTTCATTTTATTATGTTCAAATGGTGGTTTTTTCTTGAACAAGCAGATAAATATTCTATTTATGGATTTTCTTATAAAAAGTGTGCTTACACGAAACTTAAAAGGCAAGTTCCAATTAACTCTAGAATCCTAGCATTTGTGTAAAAATAAGCTTATTCAAAAAATTAAGAAAATGATGGGACTTTAGAAAAATGAATTTTTTATGGGTTTTCCATTATTTGCAAAATAAAAATTAGACAAATAAATGGTTTAACTGACAAAAATAATCTATACGAAAATCTCAAAAGGACTTCCCTAGAATAATTTTTGATGCTGAATCCGATTCTGCGGTCTATTTTGATGTAATATATTTTCTGACGTCACTTTTTTGACGCTGACATCAGAAATTTTTTTGCGTAAAATCATCTAAAATCCCCTTATTCTTTACATTTACCAAAAAATGATGTCAAGGCACAGAACCACACAACGTCAAATGGACGCCTTTTTAAGTTAAAAGCCATCGGACAATCTCAAGAATTCAAAAAAATTTTCGAGAGCATACAAGGGCATGAAAGAAATTAAAATTCTATTTAATCAGAATTTAATACGGCTAATCTCCTGAGCCGGCTAATCTCCTGATAGACTAATCTCCTGAGCCGATCGAAACCAAATTTATTTTTGAATATATTACAATTTTTCGGTAATCTATTGTACATTAAAATAGCAATAACTTTCCAGGCTTAATGAAAAATAATTTTATAACTTTTATTGGTTGCAACGCGAACGATTAACCGAAGGAATCGCCACGTGGGTCGTTAAAATACTGACACATGTGCAATTTCAAGCAAACTTTTTTCAAGCTTACTAGGCCGAAAGTATAGAAAGCGAAGTTGCTTAGAATTTTATGCTCTATCTTCTGGTATGTTTAATTTTTCGAAATTCGAACAAAAAATTCCGAAATACCGAAAAATAGAGTTTTAAGGATATTTTTTATTTTTAGTTGAATTTCGAAAAATAAAAAATACCAGAAGATAGAGCATAAAATTTTGCACAACTTTGCCATTTATACCTTTGGCCATAAAATTATAACTCTGTTCCTGTTGATCACAATCATAGTGAGGAAGATAATCAATCTTATGTACATATATTCAATCCTTAACTCCAAAAAGACATTGATTGTTTAGAAAAAGTTCAAAAAACTTCTTAAGAATAATTTTCAAACGGTCAAAGCCGCATGAACAAATCCCAGAATATAACCAGCTTCTAAAGCATTTTAAAATTGAATCACTATAAATACGCAGATTTAGAGCTGATTTTGAATTATTTCATAAATAGCTGTTTGGTCATGTAAAATTGAGCATAACAATACTTTCTTTTTTAAGGAAACCATAACTAGAATAGATAAATTCAAGATACAAATACCAAATGTCATAGTCAAATTAGATTTAACTCCTTTTTCATTCGGGATCCCAGATTACTCTCAGTTACCTGTCAAAATTAGACAAATTTCCCCTAAAGAATTTACTAAACTTCTGCATTCAATTGACCTCCACCCATATTTGTCATGCCCCACACCTGGATCATGATCTCACGGACACAATTGTTTGTTAATTTCCATTTGTTCACCAATTTGTTCTTTTATGATTTTATTTGATGTTGGTATATTTTCCTGGATGATGCCTATATAAATCAATCAATCATCCCTAATTTAAGTTATAATATTTGGTCATTGCTTTAGGTTTTATTGTATCGTAGAATGGTCACATATATAAGGGCAAAAACAACGAATAATTACTTTGTGTTATCCATTATTTACTAATACATAAAAAAAAGGTAATATAGGAAAGATAGTTAATTTATATAAGCATAAATTGTTTAAAAAATCGAAAAATGGAAACGCTGTTTAAATACAATCACGGCTGGAAAAAAAGAATGATTGTCTAAAGGGGATCAAGGAATTTATTTACTTGTTAGGGTTAAAATAAAAATATGATTATACCTCAATTATTAGTTCTAAAAGCAAAGCAAAATACTCTGAAGACCGGTGCTTAGTTATTATCATTTCGCACTCGGCATTCACTGTTACTGATCCGAATCAGATCTCCGACGGCATTCTTCCAATACCATTGATCACTTTCAACATCATCCGATTTCTGTTTGGGAAATAAAGTTGAATTTATTCCTTTCCAAAAATTAGTCAAATTGGAATTTTAATTTCACATTCTTTTTTAAGATGAAATGGAATATGTTACTGACCAAACACCAAATCCTTGTGATTTCCTTGCAGTGTGGGTTGCGTTCAATCACTTCCGGGATACATCTCTGGCAGTCGTGGTACTCTTCAAGGGACATCAGTCTCAAATCTTTTTCGCTGAGTTCTGTGCAAGTTGTTCCATCTCTCGAGACTTCCATGCCATTTACCTAATAAATTTCTTTTTAGATATTTTTAAAAATATCAGGATAATGAAAAATTAAAAATTATTTCAAAATTTGAAAAATCACTCCGGCCGAGCGACTATCTATGTACAGGGTGGGGAAAAAGTTCGGAAATTTTTCTTTAAAGGCTAAATTTTTGCAACAAAGTATTGAAACGATTTATTTTTCGACAAATATAATCAATAGGATAATAACTAATTAAAAATCACATATGAGAGGAAATACAGATCAACGCACTAGCCCACGGGATAAAAATTGAGCTAGTTTACATCCTATTGATTATATTGGTCGAAAAATTAATTGTTTAATTATATTTTTCTAAAAATTGAACTCTTATAGGTTTTCGAACTTTTTCCAACCCTGTATTATTTGGTAAGAAAAGTTAGAAATGTGTGATTCATGAGAAATATATTTTTCACAAAGTTATTAGAAATAATATACCTCCATTTTTAGATAATGAAAACATCCAAGATCTTCGTTTTCTGTAGGCGCATCTTCACATGGAATTACTACACCCTCGAGGTCCCTGCACACGTAATTTGTATCCGGGTTACGGCGATCATTACCGATCAATGTGCGCACATTTGAGCAATTTGTTCCTGGTTTAAGTGATGGGTGCCCTTAAATAATGAATTAATTTCCGAAAAATAAATGTGTTATAAGCAGTGCTGTGCATTTCGTACTTTGCTCGTACTCATACTTCGTACCGGCTCTTTTTTGGCTCCTCGTACTTCGTACTCATACCTCGTACTTTCTCGTACTTTTCAGAAAATTTCGAAAAAATTTAATAAAAAATTAAAACTCAATTCAATTTTCGATGAAAATTCATGTCGGCGGTACCGACAGGGGCCGCCGGATAAAATTTTGACAAATTGATGTTATTTCCCTAAAGGATTTCATCAAAATTTTTCCGATTTTTCTCAAAAGTGCCATTCTTTGGGGTGCTTGTCGGTACGAGTTTTTGGGCAAAAATGGGCTCGTACTCGTACCGACCCTTTCGGACCCCTCTTACTTCGTACTCGTAGTACGAGTACGAGTAAGAGTGCATAGCACTGGTTATAAATAAATTGATTTAAATATAAAGGAATATTTTTTTCTTTTATTTCTTATAATTAAATGATTTTCCTAGTTCACATTAAATTGTGCGGATAAAATAAGCGTAGAAGACAAATAAGTGTATAAACAAATATTTTAGATAAAATACTTGAAAGTTCTTTTAAATTACCAAGATTAATTTTACTATTTAAAGTATAATCTTTTCAACTACTAAATATATTTCTTATGTTAGTATTTTATTGTTTTTATTCTATTTTTAATTGTGCTATTTTAATTTTATTTTTTTTTGGCAGAGTTGAGAAAAAATTCCGACTCAAGGCTGTATCATTAATGAGTGTCCCGTGAAAGTCGATCTTGCTGGGGCTCACCCAAGGGCATTGGACATATAACCAGATATATTTTTCCAGTTTCACGTCCCACACATCTTATAGGACATTTTTGTTGACTTCTTAAAAAGGCCACTTTTTCGTCCAATTCTCGACAAGCAGTCAATTTACGTCTTCTAATGTCCTATTTTATGTCCTCTAAAAAAAAGAGATCCTTATTTAGGTATTTGATGCCTTACATTTTTATTTTTTGGCCAGATATTTCAAATTTAAGAATGATTTATTAATACAATTCATAAAACATGTATAAGACTTCGTTTTGGGACATTTAGGCTGATTATGTATGACCCGATTTTACGTCCTTGGTACCTTTTTTAAGTTTCAAATTAAGACCTCTGAAAAAGAAAATATTTTTTACACCTTTTTTCGTCCCTGATTATTGCAATTAATATCTTAATTTTGGAAAAGATGGTCCAATTTAACTGCTGACTTAATTCATGCCCTATATTGGTATGGGTGTTATTTGGGATGATCCTATAACAATGATCTACGAAAAACCTTTTGATACATACCCATTCTATATTCTCTTGGTCATAAATATGAAAATTCTTAGTTAGGAATACAATTTAAAACATTTCTTAATGAGATCTAAGATCAACTTTGCTTGATTTCCACTATAGTTAATGGTTGGTTACATATTCTCTAAATCACTGCTCATTTACCCGCTTTGTAGCTGATCTTAAAATTGGCTCGCTTCAATGGGTCGTACAATATCAATAAGACCTCCGTTTCGTATTGCTCCGCTGTGATCAATGGCATTTTATCGCTCCCCAATTCTGTTGTGAAATTACAACAAACATGGGCTCCTTCGGGGAAATATTATTTTTTATTTATTTTACAAATAATAAATATTCAATTGAATAATTATCACCCAAACACTGACCATTTGATGTTTTGTCACTTTTATATTTTATTTCTAGCCATTCCTCGCAGGGTTCCTCACATTTGAATCCATTTTCAATGAATTCAATAGAGATCCGCGTCTTCAACTGATTAGCATTCGAAGGATTTTTCTTAAAAAATAAAAAAAGGTATTTCTCCTATAAAATTCAATCAATATTTTAACCCATATTATTCTTGGGTAAATATTTTTTGCGGGTCAAGGGCGTGCGTGGTAAGATGCGCGGGAAAAAATGAATAATCATTTGCCAAAAAAAGGATGACGTAATTTTTAAAAGTTTGAAAATGTCACGAGTATATGCCTGAATTACCACGAATTATTTATTGCGGTTGCCGTAATGTTGACTGATAGCGAAATAGGTAGGTATATCAACAAAAAATTTCCAAATTAAATATATCGTTATATGAAAATTTTAATGCCATATTTTATAATCGTGCTCATAAATTATTCGTGGTTATTCAGGCATATACTCGTGACATTTTCAAACTTTTAAAAATTACGTCATCCTTTTTTAGCAAATGATCATTCTTTTTTCCCGCGCATCTTGACCCGCGCGGATCGCGGATAATGAAATAAATATTCATAACTCTTTTTTCATGTGGATGAGGGCCGCTAATTTTAAAATTTACGACGGAACTTGTGATACTCTACAATATTATACGGGTCTCGAATTGATCCGTGATTAACATGTTTTATCCTTCCCTTGTCAACTATAAATTAATTATAAAATAAAATCACCCACCTTTATGCGCCAAATGCACTTATGAGCAGAAGGGTCGGCTGTTGAATTGTAAATGAGGATCTGGGACTTTGGTGTGGCGACCAGTTCAGTTGGGCCACATCCGGGATCTTTAGATCAGAGATCGAAAGTGGCATCAAAAATTTATTGTCCGATGATTACCGCTCGTCTCCAGTTCAATGCACTGATCTCCGGTGAGCCCTGGCGGACAACGACATTTTTTACAGCCCTGTTTTGGGTCCAGATAACCGCCATTTTGGCAAGATTTTGCCAGTGTTGTGTTCCAATCGCATGAATCCGTCGCAGGGAATGGATGATCTTTGGTGCCTTCAAAATGTTTTAAATTTTTAATGATTAATATGTAACGAAATAAAATCATAATTTGTAAAATAGGTAATTATTTGATGAATATTCCTCCCCGTGTCCGGTCATTTGCGCGCCAGACATTTGCTCGCCATTCGTCATAACTCGTTCCAAACACAACCTAGAAAAGCAATTTTGATATCAAAAATTGAGAAAAAAATTAGCTACAAATTGAGCTTAACTCATCCAAATTGATTTGCTGTTTGTGAAAAAGTTATGGCCAAAATACTGAAAATTTAGCCAAAACCATTTATTTTGGCCATAACATTATTTCACAATGGACCGATTTAGATGGGATTAGGCTTATTTTGTAGCAAATTTTTTGGTCTATTTTTTGATATCAATTTCGCTTTTCTAGGTTGTGCTTGAACCGTGTAATAACGAATGGTGCGCAAATGTCTGGCGCGCAAATGACAGGGATCCGTTCACCCTTAATATATGTTTATTTAATTGTTTTCTATTAAACACTCACAATAATATTGGTTAAGCATTTTGGCGTCCTTAAACTGGAGGTTGGTTCGGACCATCGACTGTTGGAACGGTTCCTCCAGCGAGATCATCGCATATTGGTCCCTGGAATCGTAAAATGTTGAAATATCCTCCATTATCCTCCATTATTCTCCATTATTCTTTCTAAACCTCCATACAATAATCTCCTAATAGGAGGCCCTTCTCTGAGGGTAGTTAAAAATTAAGTTCCTCCGAGATTTATTATTTTTTATGCTATCTAAAATTCTGCTCACTTCTTCAACTTCACCACTCCATTGTCGTCAGCTATAGGTTTAAAGGCCTCGTAATGCATCAATGAACTGAAGTCGTAGGAGAGACCAGTCTGATTGGTTTTTTCCTTTTCGTACTGTGAATTATGTAGACTCTTAAATCATAATTTTATAATGGGTTTATTTTATATTATGAAATTTTATTTACCACCACATTCGGGTTGACCCAGATGTACCGATTACGGTCCGACCGCTGCTGTTCATGCGTAAACCCTAATCCATGGCATACTTCGTGCGCCACGATGGCCCACTTAAAAAATTGAATTTGAATCCATCAACAGATTAAAATCTTGATAAGAAATTTTAATGGAAAAATTTTATCCAATTTTTTTTGAGTTTTCATTACTTGCTCGTTTCATAAAAACAGCACTATATGGTACTCTAACGATGTAACTTCAAAAGGATAAAGCTAAGAACCTAAACTTTTGGCCAATTTTCTGTTAAAATTCCATTTGCCATTTTTGCTCAGAAATTTGAAAAAACGTAAAAAATAAATAAGTAAATGAATCGAGATGTGTTTTTTGTGATATAGAGTGAGCTAGGCCACAAGACGGGAGGTATAAACAGCCAGATTTCATATTAAAACCTGATTTTAAACCGAAAAAGGGTTTGGCCCAATTTTGATCTAAGCCACTTGCGTGATTTTTTTCTCGAAATTTTTGTTAGACATCGAAAATTCAGTAAACAAGCAAAATTATAGAGTACACATAGGAGTATCATTTCCGAAAAATAAATTTTTTGTTTCATCCTTTTGTAGTTACATTCGTTATTATATCAATGGTGCAGTTTTTATTAAACGAACCTACTAAACAAACATTAATAACAGAAATAATACCATTTCCATTTTCAAGGCTGGCTGAGCATCCTCACAAAGAGTGCCAATGGATATTCTGATATTATGATGGCCGAATATATTACTTGCTGAACATCTATCATCCCTTGTAAAAATCAAGTGAGGGCCCTCAGCTGAATCATCCGGAATAAATTGCAAGCATGTCAAATTTCTAAAAGTTTTAATTAAAAATTGAGCGATAAATTGTATTACTGGCGATATTGGCAAAAAAATATGTAAAATATATTCTTACATTCTTCGGTTTATTGATGCCAGGACATTCAAAATGTCAAAAATTGGCGGAAAAAGCCGCCGATCTTTTTTAAAAAGTTTAACACATATTTAATCAAAACAATACATAAAACAATAAATCTGCTTATTAGTTGGGTGTTTTTAACTCAAATTATAAAAATTCTGGAGTGGCAGTTTTTTAAATCCAAAGGTCAGAATTATTTTATTTTTAATTATATGGAAAAGTGCCACCAGAATTTTTATTTAATATCTTATCTTTAAACTTTTGATGAAAATGCATTTGAAACAGATTAAATCAGTGGAAATACGGTATCTCCTATAGTAATCATAACTATTCACATTAAGAAACTTACGAAATATGGTCCAGTCCTTTTCTGATCTCCTCTTCCCAGTCGGCTTGTTTTTCTGGGTATGGTTCTTGATTCCATTTAAAGCGATATAGAATTGTGGTGTTCCATCTCCACGATTCGTCGATATACAATTGGCGTTTCCGGCGTCGATGTGCTTCGATGCTTTTTGTTGTCACTTTTGGCACTTTTGATTCGTCAGATACATTCGCTAATCCATTGCAACCTAAATAATCAAACTTCGTTATTTTCATGCGAATCGGCGATGCGATCTCCAAATCAGGGGTGCACACGGCTACGGCTAAGCCACCGCTAGCCACGGCTACGGGCGGCTTTTCCGGCATCGGAAAAATTTTCTTAACAAAATTGATCATTTTCAAGCTAATTTTACTAATAAATTTGGAGCGATTCCGGCGTCCACAATAGAATTTATAAAAATCCAAAAATGCAGTAAAATGCGAAGCGTCCAAAAATGCAGCACATGCCCATGAATTCGATTGTTCGCAACCCCCTCTGATGCCAATTTTTTCTCACAATTCTTCCTTTCCGCCTTTAATTGCTCCAACATCTCTTCTGAGCGCAACACTTGCCGTCCATGGTATACGACATCATTTTCTTCAACATCTTCACATTCCTGCACCAGCTTATACCCATTGAATTGATCTGATGACCGTTTCTTTCTCTCAAATATGAATGGAGGTCCTGTGTAAGGGGTCCCCGGCACTCTGGGTTTTAACCGGTAGGGGGGCTAAAAATTAATGAATTATTTAATTGATAAATTATATTGGTCCTCAAAAAATGATTAACAATTTGAGTGTTAATAAATCAAGTCGTTTTCACTATTTAAATAAACATTTTAAGCTCGAAAAATTCTAAAATATCTAAAGTTTGGTAATAATAAAAAGTTATTTTCGAAAAATCCCAATCACGAAAACAAGCTATTTAAAGTAGTAATTGATGATAATGCAGATTTTATACTGAATCAGATTCTGACAACGGATTTAAGATATCTTCCTTCTAATCTAACAAGGCAGGGTGGCCTTTTTACCCTGAAAACATGGCATTTGCCATGAAAAGGGGGTCCTTGCCATGTTTTTGCCATGATTTCTTCAGATGCCATGAAAAGCCATGTTTTTAAAATTTTTCTAAATTATTAATTTTTACAAAAAAATGGTCAATTTTCTTAAGAAAAAGGGCCCAAATCCTCAAAATTTTCTCCGGCGGCCCCTATCGGGGCCGCCACACCTCTTAATATCGTGATTTTTNAAAAATTTGAAAAAATGATAATTTTCATAAGTATTCAATTTTCAAGGACGACGACAATGGAAAGTCTGCAAACCTCAGAGATTTTTTCAAAAAAAAATTTCAAAATTTTTCAATTTTTTTTTCAATAAAATGTTCAATTTTCTTTCAAAAAGTTCCCCCGTGGTCACTATTGTGACGCCAATACTAATAAGACAAAATCATGAATTTTTTTCTAGGCAAAAACTATCCAATTTTCTTCAGGAAAAAGGTCTAAATTTGGGAAATTTTTCTCCGGCGGCTCCTATCGGAGCCGCCGGCGCCCCTTCCCCATGTTAGAATACCTTCCTAAAAAAATGCTTAATTTTCTAAACAAAAAATGTGAAATTGGAAGATTGTAAACCTTTTTTAAAAATGCCATGTTTTTGCCATGATTTTGAAAAATTTTGCCATGATTTTGCCATATTTTTTGCGACCGGCGCCATGTTTTTGGTGTTTGGAAAGGGCCACCCTGATCTAAGGTTTTGTAAATAATTGATTTTTTGTCAAAATAAAAAAAGGTTTTGTAAATAATTGATTTTTTGTCAAAATTTTTTTTTGAAATATCAATCTATTAAGATTCCATAGACGAACTCAACACTCAAAATAAACTTATGGCATTATATTTTTATAATAAAAATTACAATATTGGTTGGCAGGGAATCATCGTCGCCATTGCACTGTGCACACTTCTTATCCATATGTTCCAATTCGCGCTTTCCATCAGCCATTTTTTTGAATAATTCCCAGCCCAAAATATCACAATAGTTGGGAACGCGTCCAGTAAGCTATCGAAATATAAGATAATTTATGGAAAAATTATGTCAAAAATAAAAATATATATGTTAACGCATGAGACTCTGATGTATCCAAATCTAATGCATGAAAGTGGCGATTTCGTAAAAAATTTCTAAACTTAAAACCCCGGATCGAATCACAAAGATCCTAACCTGAATTTGCAAAATTTCGAATTTTTTAGAGCTCTCCACTTTCAAGTGGTAATTCGTTGTTTTTTGCCAAATCTGATTGAATCCATCAGCTTTTTTTTATAAGATTACGAGTGGGAGGCGGTAACGCACGTGTCCTTTGCCAGTCCGAATTAAATGAGCCAAAACTAACAACTCGGAATTCAACTTCAATAGTACTATGTAAAAGACAGCTAGAATATCCGAGCTGATTGATAAATATATGGATATTGTATATTGAATCTATCATCTAACATACTAAGATCATACACCACGTAATAAAACATAATTTGCAATTTAATTCATATATAAAGCTAGACTATTGATTATTTATATTTTCTTACACATTTGAGCTTTTTCATTAGGGATTTTAGTGATTTGTCGTATATGCGCACATCCAAACTGGAAGTACACCGGCCTTTTGGCGCAATGAACGGTTGCATGGATTGTTTCCAATCTGCGATTTCATCATCCTTCAACCGTGGAATGAGATCGCGCCCCAGCAACCCCAATGCGAGATTCTTGATGAATGAAATGGATGATTAGCATAATAGTTGAATTCATAATGTTACCCCTTTGGCGATTTCTCGAAATTCACTTGGATTTGCGGATGCGCGGTTCTTCTCAATTTGGCTGGCAAAATCGTGTTCCCCTTGATGTGAGTCTATCAGTGTCGCATAAGTTGTACTTTTGGTGCCCATTTGAATGGAAAAAAAGCTCTGATATTTAGATGGTTCGCCCAATTTCCACGTGCCATCTTCTTTGCGCTTTCCGGGGACCAAAATTTCTTTAGCGAATTCATAGCTATAAGAATAAAAATAGAGTGTTGGTGGTAATTAGTAGTGATGCTCGAGAGTCTCGGTCTCGAATCGAGATTTTTCTCGGTTTTTTGGGTATCGGTTCTCGAGTCTCGGTCTCGGGTTTTGAGTTTCAGAAACGAGACTTTTTAATAGTGGATATACTGATAGTTTCGAATGAGAAAAGTTGAAAATTTTATTAAGAAACGAGTCTAATTTTAAAATTTCTCCGGCGGTCCCTACTGGGATCGCCGGAATCCTTTATTCTACATAAAATGTTATTGACACCTGACTAATTCTAACAAAAAATCCAGCCAATTTTCCGAAATTTACAGTATACATTTTTCAGAATAACCACAATACTTTTATTTATTTTAACTTTGATTATAATAATTTTTGATGATTAGTTTGTCTAAAGGTTTACTTAAAAAGTTTCGTTCTCGATTCTCGGCCTGTCAAATCTCGATTTCGGAATAAAATATCGGTCTCGTTTCTCGAGTCTTTTGGAAATTTGAGTCCCAACATCATTAGTAATTAGTTCCTCTTATTTACTTACCATACCAATTCTATTTTATTTTCTTTTTACCTTTCATTCGAGTAAGAGAGCGTGATGTTAAAGCTGACTCTATATCCGAGTTCGTATTCCGCCCCGTTGTTAATGACTGTAAAGTTCAGACGCTCCGCACATGCGCCAACAGCGAATCCATGGCGGATTGCGCGACTTCCATTGGGCTGTTTTTGCTTGCAAAATTCCGCAACTGTATTATTTTCGGCATTCGGAAGCTAAAAAAACAAAGTTGCAATATTCTTCCAAAAGCTAGGCTTCCAACTCATAATAAATTCTACCTATCTTGATGTTCCTCCAATCATAAAAGATAGGAATTCAATAAATGATTTTAATTTTTACCTGATAACTATAGCAAGTAGTCATGATATTTTTAATGTATATTCGTTATGTAAAAACTTTATCGGGAATGCAATACTGAATAAATCGAATAATGAATTCACACTCTTAATTATTTACATATTTAGCGGGAGGGAGCAAAATACAATTATGTCGTAGGGGGAAGAACAATGATTGAATAGGGTAGCACACGGGGGGGGGATATCCCCCCCCGTCCCCGACTTTTTTGGGCTTCATCCCCGTCCCCGTCACCGACGATCCCATCCCCGACATCCCCGACCCTCATCCCCGCGGGGATTCGGGATGAGAATCCACCCCTAGAGATGCCATTTTGGATCCAAGTGATAAGGGAATTTAGTGGACGGTTAGCCAAAAGGACCTTGGCTCAGTGGTTCGATGCTGGTTTATTGGCAGAGAGGTCGTGTGTTCGATTCCTGTCGCCTCAAATTTAGTTTAATTTATATCTTTTTTTTTGTTCATTTATTTATTTCTACAAAAAATATTACGAAAATTTTTTAGAATAAAAACATTACAAATAATAAAAAATATCAGAAATACTTTTTTAGAATGATGATAATTCTTGAATTTTCAAACAGGAAGTAACAGAAAAAGGACATAAAATTAAGCAATTTTTTAAAAAGAAAAATGACCTAAATTTTCAAAATTTTCTCCAGCCACCCCTATCGGGACCGCCGCCATCTCCCACAGTAAACTTCAAAAATTTCATTAGAAAAAGACCAATTTTCTTAAGGAAAATAACCTAAATTTTCAAAAAAATTTCTCCGGCGGCCCCTATCAGGACCGCCGCCACCTCCCACAGTGAAATTTCCTCAATCAAAAAATGAGGAGGGACAATATGATGATGGCGAAAAAAATTCAAAAAATGACATCATCATGAAATTTGAAAAAAAAAATTCGAAAAAAATTTTTATGGAAAAAAGACATAAATTTTTTTCACCCATCCCCGTCCCCGAAATCCCCGATCCCCGACCCGGCCGATTTTTCATCCCCGTACCCGTCCCCGACTGAGCCATCCTCGGAAATCCCCGTCCCCGATTTTTCCCAAATCCCCGTCCCCATGCTACCCTAATTAAAGTGATTCAGCGACGAAACAGTTCGTGAAAAACGAAACGCCCGACAGGGATATTCAAAAGGAGGGGATCAAAATACAATAATACATAAA
>LDKF01001810.1:6803-24778 GCA_001026735.1 Rotylenchulus reniformis
TGATTATTATTCTAAATATGATATTAATAAATACAGTTCCGCATTGCTATTCTCGTACTGAAATTAAATCTACAGAAAAAACATTTCCTAACCTAAATGAAATCAATCTTCAGTGGTTGTTCAACCTGCCAGTATTTCATACTGGCAGATTTCTGTTTTAGACAGAATGCAAGGGCAAAAGGACAACATTTATTCGATGCATTTGTTAAGCTGTTGTGTGAAAATTACAATGTTTATCAATAAAATATTATTAACAATGAAAATAAAATGAATTTGAGTCCCGAGACTCAAAAAAAGTTAGAGTCCCAAAAAGTAACACTTTGTAACTAGCGCCTGAAATTATATAAATTACCGTATTCTCTCTAATATAATCCTGATCCCGTGGGATGATCTGATCCTGATCCCGTGGGATGATCTGATCCTGATCCCGTGGGTCAGGTCAGATCATTTTTGATGATCCAGCTAACCAGAACAATCTCTGAAAAAGTTGGATAAGGGACAACACTGGTTGAAATACCGTTATTCATTTTTATTTTTCAAATGTTATTTTCAAATTCAATTCTCTTTGGGTTAATATATGGTCACTCTCATAAGTAAGGTCTTATAATAGAGAGTGGCCTTATAATGGAGAGGGGCCTTATATTTTTCGATCACCTTCGAAGGGGGGCCTTATATTAGAGAGGGGCCTTATAATAGAGAGAGGCCTTATATTAGAGAGAATATATGAAGAAAATAAAAAATTTGGAGGAAATGAGCTTTTTTACATTATTGGGGGAAATAATTTTGGAGGAAATATAGTGTCGGCCAGCACACTTCCAGTCAATTAGAAGACTTCCAGTCATTCGGCAAACCACCGCATTCGCCAATGGATGGCGCTTTCGGATCAGGTCCCAAACCCATAGTTACACCATTCCTAAATTGTGCAATTATTTGTTGGAAAATTTGAATTTTCCATATTTTTACCCTTCCTTGAGTGTGACTTCGAAGTAGAAAATTCCACGTTTTAAGTTCCTTGAAACTGGAAGTTTGGAACGGACAGTACCATGGCCCCCTAAAAGATGTAATAATATTGGGAAGTAATCCCTTTACTTCCAATTTATCTAATAATTTTTTTTAATCGCTGTTACATATAAAATCACAAATATTGACATACACTTTTGATTGATATTCCATGTTATGTAAAAGTTAATGCTTTTATATATTTAGCCTATATCATTTTCAGTCATGTCGACAACGGCTAGCTGATATAGAATTCATGAAGTTCAGATCAGGGACGTACCCAGGATTTCGTGATTGGGGGCGGGGCAATTTTTCCGAGGGGGTCGTGTTTCGGCGGCCCCGATAGGGGCCACCGAAGAAATTTTGACATTTTAGACCAATTTTACTTAGAAAATTGTTCAATTTTCTTAAAAAACGGTAATTTTTTCATTCCCTTTAGATTTTTTTCTTTCCTTCTTCTAGCGATCCACTGAAAATTTTTTCTAATCCCCCACCCCACCCCCAGGTACATCCTTGGTTTTCAGATCATGGATTCGATGCCGGTTTTCTGATGTTAACATCAGCTGATTGAAAATGTAATTTCCTTTAACTTTTCAGAGCGAACCTTTGTGAATTATTGTCAATGCGTCATCGGAAAATCCCATGTTCCCATCGCAGTTTTGACAGTCCCAGCAATTGGTGAAGGTGATCGGGGACTAAACATAATTATTAATTTTAAATGAATCGGATTTATTGATTTTTAGAATTTATTTTAATTTTTGGCTGCGACTAGCCTTCTTGATGATGTTGTCCAGAAAAATGCTGTCGAAGATGGAACCATTTTCCGTGTCTTTGGCCCTTAATTTTTTTCCCATTTCAACTTTGCATTTCAAATGCATTGCGTCTACAATTTCGGCATATAACTCATTAGGCAATCTTCGCCGCAATGTCATTTTCGCTAAAATTTTGATTATTTTGTTAATTTTTTTCTAATGAGAAACAATTTTTGTTACACAACTTTGATCAAATTTTAAAGTTTTAAATTCGAATGGTTTTTTTTGCCGCCGTCGAATTTTTGTCCAACCAATTGCAAGGATCAACATGACAAGAATTACTTATTTGAAATAGAGATAAGACATTGTTTTTTTTGCTATTTTTCTGAAATGAATTTTTTTCATAATAATATTTTAATTCTATAAAAATAGGAGTTTCTATTTTCGGTCTTAAGATTTTATTATTATGCTGTAAATATGCTTCCGCTTTTTTTTAAAAAAAAAGAACGATCAGTTTTTTGTGGAAAACCGTAAACTGTTTTCACGGTCATGGATTAAAATTTTTTAAAACTAAAAAAGCTACTTTTTATAGAATTGAAATATTATTATGAAGATAAGTTTGAAAACCAGTTCAGAGAAATAGAAAAAAAACCCAAAAAACAAATGTCCATCTCTAATTTGAAGTCATGAGTTATCCGCTAATTATTCGGGTTTCGGATCGGACTATTAAAATGGCAGAAAACATTAATTTTGTAATACAGGCAGCAAAATGGCGGATATATACATATTCCTAATGTTATTGAATGACTTACGAAGTCCTTTCTCCACAAGCCCTTTCCCATGGGTTGACGTACGAAGATCCTCAACAAGCTCTTTCCCATGGGTTGACGTACGAAGATCCTCAACAAGCTCTTTCCCATGGGTTGAGGCGAAATGATACAAAAAAAGATCTTTTGATGTGTATAAAACTCACAATCATGTCACTTTATTATGATGATTTTAAGATCGGACTACACATTAAAAAGAACTAAAATTAGGTGTCCCAAAAGTTCGTACGTTCTTTGGCAAATTTCAAATATTTAGATTTTTCTTTAAACAATCTTGCATATTTGATTCAAATTAAAGCGAAATCTCTAGTTTGCAATCAAATTTTAGAAAATTTCGAAAAACTCAATTTCGAACTGCATTATATTTGTCATTTTTACTGCACAAAATTAATGTTCTGTATTAAAATGAATGTTTTTCCAGTTCTTTTATAGAACAGGGCTCCCAAATGTACTTTTTTTAAAGATTTGTACTTTTTTTGAGAGGTCCTAATCTTTGAAATTTTAAAAGTACTTTTTTTAAAGATTTGTACTTTTTTCTGGCCATCTGTACTTTTTTGTACTTTTTGGGATTTTTGAAAATTTTATGCAAAAAATGACCAATTTTCTTAAGGAAAAAAGACTAAATTTTCAGAATTTTCTCCGGCGGCCCCTATCGGGACCACCGCCACGCCACACAATGGATTTTCTTCAATAAGATATCTTGAAAATGACCAATTTTTCATTGAGAAACTNACGAAGAATTGTTTATAAAAGAAATTTATTTAATATGGAATGCAAAAATTTAGCATTTTTAAGAGGTGTACTTTTTTTCGACCCCAAAATCTTTAACTTTTGCCCTTTTGTACTTTTTTCAGGCATCAGCGAGTTGGGAGCCCTGTTATAGAATCAATCTGCAATATAATTTATGGGTTGTAAATTTAAAAGAATTTACTGCTTTAGATGATAGACGAAGGAAAAGCATCACAAATCAAAAAAGCAAATTTTGGCCAATTTAGTTCAAGCTTTACATGACAAACAAAGGAAAAGCATCACAAACCAAAAAAGCAAATTTTGGCCAACTTAAGTTCAAAGATTTTATGAAAAATATTCCAAAGATTTTTCTGCAAAATAATAATTTTGGAATTCATCGCTTAACGCATAAACTTATAAAAGCTAATTTCATAGCCCGAAAATAACAGTTAAAATTTTGAAAATGTATCATTTCACAAAAAAAATTTCTCCGCTAAATAGACGATTTCTATTATTGAAGATCGAGAGTTATATTTACGGTATTTTAAATCCATTTTCATGGGTGCACAAAAGTCCAATCTTGAATATTTTCAATTTTTATATCTGTATATTTGTATATTTATGCATATTTCATATTTGAATATATTCGATCTTTTGGTCGACAGTTCCAAAATTTGGCAAAAAAAAGAATTTTATTCAAATTTTTTGCAACTCAAAAAATGTTGCCCATTTATTTTACCAAGGTTTGTGAAAAATTTGTTTTTTAAAGCGAAAATGCACTTCTAAAATTTTGGAATAATTAAATTCTAAATGAATTTAATCATAATTGTAATCGAATGGTATATTGGCTTTTCGGTATTTTTCTAGATCTTTTTCGGTGCTAGGTCGTTTGCCAAAAAGTGCAAATTTAAATGATTACGTCTACAAAGTACAAAATATCCACAGCGACAAAATGACACCTGAAAAATAATCAACAAAAACTTAATAAAATTTTAAAAATAAAAATTATATATAAATACAAATTAGAAAATTAATAAAAATTTCAAATTAAATAAATGTGGGAATAAAAATTAAATCAATCATTTTTTCTAGATAATTTTTTATTTATTTAAAATTCAATTAATTTAATTTTAAATTTATGTAATTTTTTTTATTTTTTAACAATATTTATGAAATATCCTTATTATTTTTATATAAATAGAAAAAATTATAAATAAAAATTAAAATATTAATCTGGATTAATTTCTTAAAATATACTATATTTTTCATATTTTATATTTAAAAAAAATATTAATTTTCTAATTTGTATTTATAATTTTTATTTTTAAAATTTTCTTAATTTTTTGGGTAATTGTTATTCAGTTGTCCTTTGGTCGCTGTGTATATTTTGTACGTCGTAGGCGCTATCATTCAAATTTGCTTTTTGACAAACGCCCATACTTGCATTTTTTTGGCAGACGACTAGCACGCTCTTTTTCAAGTGAATGTGAAAAATTATTGAGTTTTAATGATGGGTGATTTTTTTAATTTTAATTTCTCATAATTGTTATGCTTGGTCGGAAATTTTCCCTTTTTTAAAAATTGAAATATGAGCAAATTTTATAACAATATACACAAAACAATTATTTATGAGGTTGATTTCAATGCGAATCATAAACTTCTTGGTTTATTAATTATAGCAATAAGTAAATTGGAGTTTGTACTTTTTAAAAAGACCATCAAGACTAATCAGTTATTTCTAGTTCTGCTTTATTTCGAGCTTCATTTTTTTTCATTTATAGGCTGACTAGCAATGGAGGTCTCAAAAAAATTTTCACATCATAAAACCTATTAAACATTTTTGATCGAATAAAAATTAAAAAATTGAACTATTGGGTTGTGTCATAAGTAATTTCCGAAATGTTTAAAAATAATTTTTCACATCATTTTAACAATAATCATCAAAGTTTTTTTCAGAATATATCTTAGGGATTATTAACTAACAAAACATTAAAAATATTCGATCGATATTAAATTCGAACCGTTTAAAAATAAATTCTAAAAAGTCATACCATTCATGAATATTTAAAAAATTTATAAAAAATTTAAAATGAAACCAAATTACGATATCAATTTTTGTTTACATTCATGAGTGATCATATTTCCTATCGTTAAAATAAAAATTGGCTGATTTGTTTGAAAAAGTGATTTTTTATTTAAAGAAAATTAACTATAGTAATAATGGGAAAATTGAATTTCCAGACAAAGTATTGGATAAAAAATACTCAATCGGTCATTAAAATGGAGAAGCATCGTTGGTATATCAGTAATAAAATAAGTAAAAAAAATTTTGAATTAAGTCCAATAAATAAATAATTTTTTACCCAGTGCTTTATATATAGGGTCATCTACGCAAAGTAAAAATCAAATATTTAATAAAAATAATTCAAAAAATTTCGAATTATTTTTTACCGAAAATTCCGCTTACCACAATATTAATTAAAATGAGAGCATGCTGATGAGGAGGAGTAGATGGTGAATATTCGATGGGATAATCGAGCCAATAGTGGAAAGTCGGCTTCCCATCCTTGCTGAATGTGATCTGCATCCCTTCGGGCGTCTTTTGGAACCAATCAGGAATGAATTGAAATATTAATTAAATAAATAACTAAATAATAAGTAATTTAGGTTATATGACATTTGCGGCTATCGCTATATAAGTTGGCTCAACTCAACCTTAGGAAAATGATTTTGATATCAAAAAATTGAGCAAAATTAGCTTCAAAATAAGCCTAAGCACACCTAAATTGGTCCACAGTAAAAAAAGTTATGGCCAAATTAATGATTTTGGCCAAATTCACGGTATTTTGACCATAACTTTTTTCACTCCGGATCAATTTGGGTGGTCTTAGGTTTATTTAGTAGCTAATTTTTTGCTCGATTTTTTGATACCAACCTCATTCCTCTAGGTTTATTTTGAACCGAGTTATAATGAATAGGCCGCAAGTGTCGGGGCCGCAAATGTCGGCACACCATAATTTAAAAATAATTTAAACCTGAAAGGTTTAAATTATTACATATTATGCAATAATAATATTTTCCTGATGAGCTGAGTGTGTGGTTAAGTGTGTACTGAGTGTGTGGTTGAGGTTGAGTATGTATCCAATGATGTTTGGTTTAGCCTTCTCTCACCATACTCTTACCATACTCCCTCATTCTACTCTCTTACCACGATCTCTCACTACTCTCTCACCCTCTCACTCAACACTAACTCTCCCGCACTCTCTCACCTTCTCTTTCTCTACCCCCTGCTTTCTCTGCGTCTCTGCCCCTCGCTGCCCAGTTGGAATGGAGATTTCGAAACCGGACAAATGGACATACACACAGACAGACTATTCTCAAATTTATTACAGGATTTATTAATATCGGAGTTATCTCATCCATTTTTTCTCTCATCAGCGCACTCTCACTCTTCTCTACCATAACCCAGGAAACGGTATACCCTAACCCAAAATTGTGATTTGCTCATCCTTCCATAAATTGTTCCAATAAAACAGAGAGCGGCAGAAGAGAGAGAGAAAGGAGAATGGCAGAAAGAAGAGGGAATGAATAAAAAAGAAAGGGAAGAAAAGAAAATAGGGCNGAAGCGGCGCGGGGGTCGCTATCGCTAGTCATTATTAATGTAAGGCTTTTTTCGTGGACGCATTGTTATCCCTTGAGTTGGGTCCAATTCATATGTCCGGATTCGATCTTGAGCCAACCTTTCTTCTTCTTTCAATACAATAATCAATCTTAAATCCAAATAAAAATGCACTAATATTGCTAAAAACCTGGATAAAGGGGGGGGGGTGTAAATTTTGGAATTTACGACGCAAATTGAAATGGAACGCCTCCTGAAAATAGAATTTCTCTTACCTTTTTTATGATTGAATACCTGTGCATTATTCGTCTTAGCCATATTGTCAATAACCGACTGGTGATGTTTCCAATTGTTTATCGGAAAGAGGGGTGCATCTCCATTGTCTCTGACGGTGCTATGTCATTTCAGCCTAAAGTGCAAAAATGGGCGTTTCAGCCTAAAGTGCAAAAATAACATATTACTCACAGAAAACTTTTTTGTAAGACTTGTTAGACAAAAAGTATAAGAGGCAAAGTAGTGCAAAAGTAGTGCATAATTTACGTTGATTCGAATGATATAAAAATTTTTCCGAAATTCGGTCAAAAACTTCGAAATTTTCCCGAAATACCGAAAAATACGATTTTTTGGATGTATTTCGAACTTTTTGGCCGAATTTCGAAAAACAAAATATATCATCAGAATCAGCATGAAATTCTGCACTACTTTGCCTTTTATACTTTTGGTCTAACAGGTCTAACAAAAAACTTTTCTGGGACTGATATCTTATTTTTGCACTTTAGGCTGAAATGACTCAGCACGTTCTCTGACAATATTTCTGTAATTACAACTTTTACAGAACCTATATTGTTTTAGGGTCCATCTTTTGCTTTTTCATCATTTTTTTTTATTTTTTCGGTCCGCAAATGTCGGTCTGCAAATGTCGGCCCGCCAAAATTAATCACTCTTTCAGTACCTACCTACTAAGGATCTCCAATAATTGAAAAATGAAAAATAAACTGTCTTTTTTATATGCAAATTTAGTTTTATTTATTTGTTGGTGTCCACATTTTCTCATTTCATACTATTATTAAATCCGTTCAAATAAAAAAATAAAACCTAATTTTTATATGGGTTACAAAATTTATAATAAATTAAAATAAAAAAATTTAGATATCTTCTTTGGTGCCCAAGCCCCGCAAAAATTTCTTTTACTATCCAAAGCAAATTTTTAATTATAAGTTGGAAGCAATTTTCATTGCAATTATTTAATTAAAAATTGACAAATCTTCCAGTTAAAATATGCCAAAATTTTAACTATAAAAAATGATAAATCTAATAGCCAATTGTTTTTTGATGATAAATGAATCAGGTCATGCAGAAAAAAGGATTATTTTCTAATCTTCGGAACCTGCTTTCATTTTCAAATTCAAGGAAAAAAATTTGATTTTTCAACTCCCCAAATTCATTTGATCAGCTTCTTGCCATTTTCAAAAATTACATAATTATTTGAATTTTAATGCTCTAAAATCAATTGATATTCATTAAAAAATTCCTGCCTATTTCCACAATTGTTTAATTTCATTAATTTTGATTTGCGTTAATTTAATATTACTACATTACATTTAAATTCGTTTATGGTACAAAAATCATCAATATTTGAAATAAATAAATTGCTAAATAGGTATATTATTTAAAAGAAAAATAAATAAATTAAAAATAGGAATATTATTATTTTTTAGACACAATTTTTAGAGTAATTTCAAAAAATTTTCAAGGAAACTCGAATAAATTAAAAATCGACCATTTTTTGGCATTTATGTAGGTGTTTTTACCATAACCGTATAGAATTATGCTTCTTTCAAAATAAAATTTTTGTATTTAAGAAAACTTGATGGTCTTATCTTTACCAAACTTATCTTCTTAAGTACCATTAATTTTTAACACAAATTTGGTCTTTTTTTGGCCTTTTTTATAGGTTGAGAAGACTTTTTTATAGGTTGAAAAGAATTTTTTAAACAGAAATTTAATTCACAAATGCACGTTCTTTCATTTAAGAATATAGTTGATTTATTCAGTTTTATTTTTTTTATGACTAAGGTTTATCGTTTATTAAATATCATTTGAGAAAACAACGTTTCCAAAAAAATCGACACTTTCCTTTTTCTGCAAAAATTTAATGGTCCATCACATAGGGTATCGAACGCATTTCGCGAGAAAGATACTTCGCGAGGGTCTCGCTAAGGGGGTTTCTCGCAAAGTATCCCTTTGCCGCCGGGGATTTCTATTCAAAATTTGAATTTGTATATTGTATATCAAAAAATAAATAAATAAAAATTCGATCAACAGTCCATTCTTAGTCTTCCTTACTCTTAGGGTACCGCGGGTACCCTGGCTACCCGCGGGCGGGTATGCAAAAAATATGACGGGTATGAAACGGGTACGGGTCCGAAATTTGTACCCGTGAGCAACCCTGCTTTTATTAAAGAAAATTAACTATAAAAAATAATGCTTTAAATTAGGAAGATTGGAAATCGGAAGATATCGATCAAAAATTTTAATATTATGAAAAAAAATTATGTAAATTGATAAAAAAAAAATCGTCAATTTTCTTAGGTAATGTGTTAATAGTTCGAAAAATTTTCTCTTTCAAAATAGGCGATTTACTAATAAAAAACAATTTTCTTCTTAGATTTTTTCTCATTGAAATAAGATTCCAAAAGAGATTATGGAAAGTAATAGTACAGATACATTTAAGAAGGCCCTGGAAAATGTCGATTTTGGCCCATTTCGATATTCATTGATGTAATTTTTATTGTTGTTTTTCTCTTTTTCACCTCTATTTTCACATTATATATTTATTAACACCATTTTGGTGCTTGCGCGAAACTAGGCAGTTGTCGCGAAACTTAATAAAAGGCAAATCCCAATTTATATAAATGACGATGCTAGGACACCAGAAAAAAACCTTATTTTTCAATATTTTCGAAAAATTTCGAAATTTTTGTCCGAATTACGGTACTTGTCAGGTTTGGGTCTCTTTTCTGATACCAAAAATTTTTTTTTAAAAGATTTCATCTAAAAGTGACTTACCAGGGGTAATTTTGGACGCTGATTCCGATTTTGACGTCGATTTTGACGTAATGCGTCATCTTACGTTTTGTTTTGACGCTGACATCAATTCTGACATTCAATTCATGACGCTGACATCAATTGGGTCGCTCTTCTTAAAGAATTTGGTCAATTTTTTCGTTTTTTTCCTCTTCGATATTCGATTTTTTAAATTAAACAGTTTAAAATACAGATTATTATTTTTTTATTTATTTGCATGGCGGACAGTGTTTAATGATCAATAGGTTATAATATTAAAGTGAAAGTTGAAAATCTATTATTTCGAATCCTAATGACAATTATTGTACTTATGTTATCTGTTATCTAATAAGTTAGGTCCACATAAGGGTACTTGGACTTTTCACTGCACTATTTTGTGCCAAATTTTGGAATTGTCGACTACAAGGTCGACTTAAATTTATCATTTGGTTATGGAATGTTTATCATTGCAAATGTGATAAGGGAATTTAAAATTATTTATTTCAAATTTTTTGGCTTATACTACAGCCCTGGTCCCGGATTTTAGGGACATTTGAGTAAGATTTTTTCTTTTCAGTAAGACTGATCATTAGGATTGGAAATAAAAGTGACAACCAATAATAATCTTGGTATGTTCAGAATAATTTCATCAATTTTAACTTCTAAGAATGTCAGGACAAAAAATGGCTGACAATAAGTTGCACTTTGGGCGTCCTATAGAGGAACATGCCTCCCATCATCGCATAATATGCCCGAACAAATTTATGCGTTTCCAAAATGTTTAATTAATAAGCCAAAAATTTCTCTAAATTACATATACAATCGAAAAATCGCCCGAAGAATCGAACATTCCCCTGTCTCTTCCTTATAATTTTGTAACCCATTAAAATGTAGCAGAATAGTTAATTTTATTGAAGCTTAGAGGAAATCTGCCATTCAAGGAAGTAGAATTGGACCCAAAATAATGCAATATAATTGATATAAAAATTTTCCTAGTCAATCAAGGAAAGTGCTGGGTCGTTACTCAAAATCCACCATAACGGAAGTTACTTAAAACCTCCATAAAGCTACGGTCACATTGAGCCCGCAGTGCGGGACGGAAACCCGCTGCGGGATGCGGGCCCCGCATGAGTGGTCACATTGACACGGGGAAAATATAGGAGTTTTTATTTTATATAAATTATAATATTGAAATATTGTAATCATAAGATGATTAAAGATATTTATAATAAAAATGTAGGGGATTTTTAAAGGATAAAAATTATAGATTTTAGTAATAAAAATACTGGAATTTAATTAATAAAAATTTTTTTAGCTAAAAATATAGGATTTGTTATAAGTATAATATTTTAAGAGAAACATTAAAAACGCAATTTTTCAATTTATTTCAATTACCAATACATAGTATAGGCAATAATCAAATCATCGTATCTTGCCAAGTAACTTTCCCTTCGGCATTAAATTATTGCAACAATTTCTCTCGCATCTGCACTGCAGATTGTTTGCTCTTACTTGTATGCGGTTTAATAATGCGTGCTGACTGCAATGATTGATCAGTATATTCTCCATCCATATTATCGCCTCGATCGGCCATTCTGTGATTAGGGATTTCGCAAAATATTTATGTTATATACCTAGCAGGATTCAAATTCCAATCCATTTCTTCAATTGTAAAATTATGCAGGCAACAAGCCGCTTTCACAATAAGAATTGCATTTTATGAAGAAATTTCTATGGGCTTTTTGGGAGTTAAATATAAATAAGCATGCATAATATAAAACCTTTAATAATATGCGCCATCTATGCGCAAGAATGCCGAAAGCGTTTTCTATTGTTCTACGCGCTCGACTGAGTCTAAATCATGCGCTATATATTTTTCTAAATTAATTTTAATAGCCTGTAATTGTAAATTCGATGTTCTTTTGAAACATTTTGGCCGGAAAAGGGTTTCATTAAATAATCCATTAACGGGAAAGCTGAATCTCTTGCGAAAAAAAAGTTAGTCGAATGATCGCTCCCAGGCAATTTCGCTTCGGGCGGAATATTTGCCTCAGGGCTTTCAACAAATCTTTTAAAGCTAGAGCTAGAAAAAAGATTTGCATCCCTTTGGTGACCAAATCCGCCTATATAGTATAAATGAACTTATAACGGGCGTCACACACTCCCAATAACACGATACTGAAAAGCAAAATTAATTTTTATTCGACAAAATTGACGATGACCTGAATGTTTGTTTGTAGTTGAAATAAAGTGCCTCAGATTTTACTGGACGTTTTATCATCACGTGTTTCCCATCAATCGCACCTAAATTTTTCGATTCTCTTTTGCAAATCGACTCGTACGACAACCACCTCCCTTCGCGAGATGGAAAACAACTTTGAGATGATGGTTCGACGTCTCAATCGTAATTCGGACCACACTTGAACTTTTTGCCATTCACATTTTTTGCCATCAGCAATTTGATTTTTACTATTTTCTTACTTTTTGCCATTCACATTTTTGCCATCAGCAATTTGATTTTTACTATGTTTTCTTTAACAGAATTTATTCTACAATTCAATATCGCTTTCTATGATGCAAAACAAATTATTTGATTCGTTTTAGAGTCAATTTTAATAATTCACAAATTGTGAGCAATATAAATTTTTTTAAATCATAGGATTTAAATGATTTGAATTATTATATTAATTACTATTAAAATAAGTACATTTATTCATTAAATTTTATATTTCAGTATATTAATTTGTATTTTTAATAATAATTTATTAAAAAATAATTTCCCTACACCAAAATAAGCATTCCCCGCAGTGCGTGCCCGCAAACTAAGACGAGCTCGACGTGGAAAATTTTCCCGTTTGCGGGGCCCGCATGCGGGATTCCGCACCAATGTGACCACTCATGCGGGGCCCGCATTCCGCAGCGGGTTTCCGTCCCGCATTGCGGGTGCAATGTGACCACATTTGCGGGCAAATTTTGCGGATTCCGCATCAATGTGACCAAGGCTTAATGGGCGTTACCTAAAAACCCACCAAAATACGCATAAATATATATAAAAATATTAAATTATGTTAAATCCAGACATCTACCACTAGGTCTCATGTTAGATGTCTGTTGAAATAATTTTTTGTTAAAAGAAGAATTGTGTCGAATCGCAGCGGTTTGTGCTGCGTTTACATAATCATGCTATTGATTTGAATGCACCAGAATCAGCGGAAGAATTGGTTTTAGAAGAGGAAGAAAATATTGGGATGGAAAGTCAATTTTCGGTTGATAATATTGATTATTTACGTGCATATATCCAACGCAATTTTTACGACTTTCGTTCTATGAAAATTTTGATATAAATAACATAAAGCAATTTTTTTACTAATATATATTTTTTAAATATTAACATTTAATCCTATTAGACTTCGGATTAGCGATCTCGAAACTTTTTTGGTTTCTTTTGTAATTTGGTAGTGTTATAATGTTAATTTTTTTGAGAAAATATTTCTATTGTACTTTAAATTTTCCCATTTTATAAAATCCCGAGATTTTATACGGAAGATTTCGAGCTAATCCTCCCGAATTTGAAATGGGATTTCGGGATTCTGGATTAGATTCGAGATCGGGATCGACTTTGGCAAATACAGATTCCGAAAAAATGCCGCGTCAAACCTACCTGAATCAAGTCGGATGGCTTTCACATTTTTCACCATTCAACAGCATTGGAATTTGACCATATGCTCTGTTCACTCCTTCCGGGAATTGCAACATTCATGTCCACAATATCCGCAATAAATACCAAGTGAATAATGATTATATCACTCGAATAATCGTCAATCTTTTCGATATTCAGCTCAAAGATGAGGTTGTTGTTATTCCCATCATAGTTGTTATTCCGATATATAAAAATACTCTTCTTTTAATTGACGTTAGAGAAAGACGGCAATTCTACTAAAAAATTAATTTATGTTTCCAAATTCAATAGATTTTTTGTTCCAAAGTATTTTACTTTTATATTGGATTGCAGACAGAAGAAAAATGTAAATTATTGTTAATATTTTCGGCTTTTAAAGAATATTTATGGAAAAAATCTATGGGTTCAAATTCAGTACAAAAATTGATAATCATTAATTAATAAAATTTCGGCTCATTCGCTGAGAAGAGCCGGGAGAGGAGGGGAGTGGAGGGGGATGATGATGAGGTGGGGTGACCAAGAAAATTATTAAAGGTAATTATTCTGACAACAACTCTTTTTCAAAAAAAAGGAGTTATGATAAAGAGCTAAACATTGAATATAGGATCCTTTACAGGGAACTTAAGAAGCTAGCATGACCAAAAGTTGGGCTGTTTTAAGAAAACAAATTATTCTTTTCTAAAAAGTGTTTTTTTATATAAAAATTCATAATAACCTTCGACACCAACAATGCTGAGCAGTTCGAACCATACATTAACAAGGGATTACGTTGACAAAGCTTTCTGCGGTGATTTATTATCGATTGTATATGTTTCGGCAGTTTTGGACATCCGTTTATTTGTTTTTCGGGGACAAAATTTTCAATCACCTCAAGAATAAGCGATTGAAAAATGTAATATAATGAATTTATGTCGGTGCATACTGAAAAATAAGCTCTCCAATTAAGCGAACGTAAAAAATGATTTATTTCTTCATAATTAGCCTCTGAAAAATTCTTAATTATTTTTGGTTCTTTTTTAATTTTACTGAAATCAAATGAAAATTCAATGCTGTCGTGGTCAGATTTATGGTTTGTTGATTCAAAAGGCGCAGATTTATGAATATTTGGAAAGAGAGTAGGGTTGTTTGTAAAAATTAAANATGCAAAAAGATCGAATTTCTTATTTTTAACCATCTGAATATTCGTGAATTATATTTTGTTTGATATTATTGCAATTATACCACCACCTCTTTTTAAAGACCGATCAAGACGAACTAAGTAATATGGAGTATTTCGTAAAATTAGACTATCTGAAATTCTGGAATTTAACCAGCTTTCTGTGAAAAATAAAATGTCATAGACATGGTTTGTTAAAAAATACTGCAGGGTATCAAGTTTGTTAACTATGCTTCTAGAGTTACTATATAAAAACATTTGAGGCGGGGGTTAGGGTTTAATGGTTTTTTGCCTGTTTCCGCTCAGTCACGTTTTTGTCGTCAATGTCGCCGCCAAATTTCGCCCGTCGCCATTCTTCGCGCCGCAGCTTGTCCGCTTCCAGATCGGCCCTCGTCATGGATGGTCGGATCAGCAGTCGTTGCCATCCTGGCTGCTTGCGCATCTGGTCCCGTCCACGTTTCCACTGCCCAAGCAATTGCCACTGAAATGATTTTGCCGGCAAAACCACTTTCAAGAGTCTCCCGCCTTTCTTGGTTGGGTCGCGTTTCCCCATCCGGTATACTGCAACCTGCTGGCAATCATATTAGATGTGTCCTGATTTGTTGTGAACAAGCATTATTTTCTATTCTTATAAAAAAAATTTAAATTAAATAATACTTTTTCAGAAATATTATCTTTGAATTAATCTTTTTTTTCCATGATCGGTTACTGCAAACTGCAATATTTTCCATTATAACTATGAAAATTCTTCGGTAATTTCAATTTGAAATATTCATTTTTCACCTTTTATTTCCTTTTTCAACTTTATTTACTATCTATTTCTTTCTCATCTCTAGTATTTATAAATCAAAAAATCATAATAATGGATTAAAAGAAGCGATTTTTTGCTTGATGGGACTTTTAAATTTAAAATTTGATTAATATTTATAGAGTTGTATAATTTTAAATATTACGGTTACAAATATTCTCCTTATCCTTAAATATTACGGTTACAAATATTCTTATTGTATTTTATAAACTCCACTAGAGAATTTATAAACTCAAGAGATTATAAAATACAATTCTATTAATTTTGCTTTTAATTTAATTTTTTATTTATAAGAAAAATTTAAAATATATATTTTAATCTTATATTCTGATATTTCGCCAGTATCTATGACGAATTTTTTGAAGAAGCTTACATATCACTATTGATTTATTCCTCATCAATAGAAATTTTACAGTTTGCAAAAAAGCATAAGGAATGAATATTTTCTTTACAAAATTTTTTTAAAAATTAATTTAATTTTTTAAATTTTTTAAAATTTTTAAAAATTTTTTTAAAAATTAATTTTTAATTTTAAAATTTAATATTTATCGTGATCGGGAGTCGGCAGACAATCTCCACAAATAAATAAGCAACCCGTAATGAATCATTTTATTAGAAAATTATTTTAAAATTAATCTTCTAAAAATATTAAAAAGAAATTACAAATTCGCATTGATTTTTTCATAAATTTTTTATAATGATTATAACGAAATGATTTAATTCTTTATTTTATTTTTTATCACTTTGGCTGGCAGCAATAATAACAACTGCAAAGGTCTCATATTTGCATTTTCTGCCTGGCAAGAACTTGAACGCACACACAACGCATTTGTTTCCAAGAAAATCACACCAACAGTGAAGATTGTATTTTACCAACTACAGCTGCGGGCCTATGGAGTTTTTTATGGGTTTGTTTTATTTTTAAGCAAGCGTGGCTTGTCAATAATAAAACAACAGAAAAATAATGTACTAACGACATTAAAATTATATTACTGTTTAATTCAGAAGAATTTAAATGCTTAATAGATGTTTTTGCTGTAATTTTTATAGTTTTTTTTTATTACGAGCTTCATATTTTTGCAGCGGAGAAAAAAAAATGATTTATATTTGGTTACAAAGTGCCATTTTACTTAATGTTCTAGCATTGAAATTTTTGAGTTACAGAATTCTGATCAGGGAAATCTCCCGAATCATTAAAATCGAAAAATATATTCGGACTATAATATGCCAAATATATTTTCAATCAATTAATCTAAAATTAAAATTATTTTCATCGTCTTCTTTATTTTCTTCCACCGATTTCTTTCCGCTTTCATGCGTTGATAAAGTGGCAAAAACCAAACTCTGTGCATTGTCGGCCAGGATTACAGTCATGGGTGGTTTGGCATGTGGGATCACGTTTGATACGAGCGGCATCACTAAAACATTCACTTTTTAGATCAGATCAACAATTCAATTATTCTGGCTAATGAATGAGTTTGAAAAAATATATGTGAAGAACTTTAGTCATTATTTCCGGTTAAAAATCAACTTACTTGCCGGCATTGAACACATAGGCTAATAGAACAACAACAAGCATGGCAAAGATGGAGTACAACTTCATAGTGCAAAGTGTTTGTTAATAACTATAGATTGGAAAAGGATTGATCGGTTTTTCGTTTTAAATACTGAGAAAAAATGTAAAATATTCATTTTTGACTATTAATTCGTATGATCAATTTTTTAAGTAACGGATCCAAATTTTAAATTTTATCCCGCCATTACCGGAACCGTCTCTGGTTATGATAAAGGTGGTTACTGGTTTGTAATTTCATGCTTTCCATTATACCTCTCCTGAAACTATATATTTTTTTTGTCAAACCCAACTTGGATCGATTGTACTTTACATTTGGATATAGGATTTTAATCGATTCAAAAAAAGCTATAAAATAAGCATTTTGTTATTAAATGCCTATATTGAATAATATATTTTAGCGTTTTTTACTTTGTTTTTAAGGTATGAATTGGGATGGGGATCTAGATTATACTGACTTTTGATTATTCCCAATATTTACAGCATTATTCTTAACAAGAAGATAAATTTTTCTTAGGAAATGGTTTGAATTTGTTTCAAACTTAAAGAATGTTTTTCTCTTACGATAATTTAACCATTTTATACCCATTTCATGATGGGTAATAGTTTTTGCGATTGTCTAAAAAACATCGGAACCTGGTTTGTGACCTCTTGCTTTCCAATTCCTTAATTGTTCAAAATCGTATTCCAAATTTGACAAACAGGTGCAACTCATAGTGGGGCCATAATAAATTAGTAGTTTATATATTCCTTTTCACTTATTATAA
>LDKF01001811.1:0-12661 GCA_001026735.1 Rotylenchulus reniformis
CCGGACCAAAATACACCCCTAAAAATGAGTTCCCGGACCAAAATACACCCCTAAAAATGAGTTCCCGGACCAAAATACACCTCTAAAGATGAGCTCCCGGACCAAAATACACCCCTAAGAACGGGGTACTCGAAAAGAAATACACTCTAAAATTTACCATGATGAGAAATGCTCGCATTTTTGATGAAAGAGATTACAATAGCGATTATTCCGTTGAATTTTGAAAATTTTCCCTTTTCCATATATAAAAAATCAAATTTTTGACTAGTAGCCCCGGGGGTCCTAATGCAGGGGGGATTTATTTTTCAACCCCCCTCCAGAGGGGGGGTCTATTGCAGGGGGGACTAATTGCAGGAGGAGACTTAATACAGGAAATACGGTAGTTTGCAAAATTCATACATTGTTAGACCAAATCGAAAAATCGGTACAGTAATGTCAATATCAGAACTTAATTGGAATTCTAGATTTTCGTTCTAAGATTAGCAAAATAAGCCAAATTTTATGTCATAATTGAATATTTCAACATTAAAAGCTGCCTTAGGAGGTTTTTCGGCGGAACTAATCTTCAAAAGTAGCCTTTTGTGGTTTTATGCTAGAGAAGCTTACTAGATTATGCTAAAACTATTTTTCCATAACTTTGTATTACATATTATTCTCTATTATATATGTTTTGTAATAGGTGAAATATTTCAATAATCATGCAAAAACAAAAATAGTTTTGAACTGATACATAAAGTATTTCATTTTTCCTTTGAAACAGTATTCATAGTAGAAAGAAGGCATATTATTAAAAAAAATTTATTACAAATTTTGTAGTTTAGATGTTTTTTTCGGCGGAAAAAATTAAAAATCACATTATACCATTTAAATAGGTTTTCCTAAAGGACATTTTTTTACATTTCCCTTAATATTAATTAGATCTAATGTAAAAATGAATCTTGCTAATTCCAAAACAATGCGACAAAGACTAATTAGTTAATTCTATTTCCTATAAAGGTGGATAAATAACTTATCAAAAAATATTTAGAATTTGTCGAGAGAATGCCATTTCAAACAGCTGTTTGTAGCGGCCATAGAAAAACTCTCAACGGCCATGGCAAACGTTGAACAAGCGGTCAAACATGGATTTTCACCGGTGAAAGAAAATTTGCCGAACACAGAATTATTGGAGAAAGGAGGCATAGAAGAAGAGAAAGTAATTGATGTTTAATCCACGACAGTGGCATAATCAAATTTGTTTATATCATATTGTATATGAGATGGGTTGTATGTTGTAATTGGCCCGTGCTATATCGTTAAAAAAAACTGGCCAATGTGACCAGTCTGACCGAAACCTTTTTTTGTAAGACTTGCTAGGCCAAAAATATATATATAGACTTGCTAGACCAAAATACTTGCTAGGCCATAGGTATAAAAAGCAATCTTGTGGGATGCTGAATAAAAATACCATTCGAATCAGCATAAAATTCTGATCAATAAAAGTTTTAGGCCAGATTATATCTCATGGCGGTTTTTAACGGTAATGACCTAGCACTGACCCTTCACTGGTGTCTTCACTATTTTCTCCTCGAAACAGCTCTCTTATCAACACTTTTGCCAATGCCAAAATGGCATTTTTACCCATTTTCGTCCCATTTTCCAGAACTTTGGCCAGACCAAGACCCTCCAATTTGGCAAGTTGTCCGATCAAATTTTGCATATCTCAAATTTTGCAGTTATTTGTAAAGTTGGGAAAAAAATTTTTTTTGAAAAAAAAAATTTTGAAAAAAAATTGGCCAAAAAAATGGCCAAATTTTTTTTGGCCATTTTGCAATCCGTTTGAAGCATGTGCTCATCCATTGAATGCCCTTGTTCACCTTCTTAGGTACAATCGGTCTTATTCTATATATTCGGGTGAGTTTGATGGTTATCTGATCATTATAAAATCCGAGCAAATACCTATTCAGATTTACTATATTGTTCGTAGTAGTTTTATTTTATTTTTTTTTTTGCATTTTTTCAATGTTTAAAAACAATTGTAAATGGCAGTAAAGAAGAAATTAGCTAATTGAGAAAAATTATAATTTTTATTGCATTAATATAGCATTGAATTCTTGCCTAAACGGATGTCATCAAAAAAAAGGACCTAGATTACCAACCAAGCCATACATAGTAAATAAATCTATTATACTATTTGACAAACGTGATTCCGGAATTTTTGTNCTGATCATTATAAAATCCGAGCAAATACCTATTCAGATTTACTATATTGTTCGTAGTAGTTTTATTTTATTTTTTTTTTGCATTTTTTCAATGTTTAAAAACAATTGTAAATGGCAGTAAAGAAGAAATTAGCTAATTGAGAAAAATTATAATTTTTATTGCATTAATATAGCATTGAATTCTTGCCTAAACGGATGTCATCAAAAAAAAGGACCTAGATTACCAACCAAGCCATACATAGTAAATAAATCTATTATACTATTTGACAAACGTGATTCCGGAATTTTTGTCAATATTTAAATGTCTTTTTCAAATATTTTTTGACACGATTTGTTTTGGCGTTTTGCTTTCATAAAGGATAAATTGTCTCTTATTCTTAATAAGGGATAAGGGTAGAGAATAGACATGAAGGCACCATTATAAACACCGGAAAGTACAAAACGCCTATTACAAAAACATCGGAGCGTGAAATAAACGAAAATTTTTCTTTCTAATTCCGAAGTTAAATTTTTTTAATCATAAGAATTTAAAATTTTTAACTCAACAAGTTAAATTTGAGGCCAGTGAAAATTTTTTGAACATTCCGGTCTGACAAGTGAGATTTTTTATGGCGGCTTTAACTAAAAAATTAACACTATACACACAGCGCTCCAATTTGTGCAAAAAAGTCCGTTTTGAGCGTCTGACTGTCCGTCTGACTGTCTGGCATACACTCTCTCGTCGCGCTCCTTTTCCCTCTCCTTTGTTTACACACTCTTTCTTTTTTCCATATCTCTGTCTTACAAGAATTACTACGGAACACCTACCCTCCTAAACTTCCAACTGAGCTAGTTGTATCACGTCACGTTTAATTTTTCTAAAACGCATTAAAAACGAGTTTCTCTCGTTTAAATAATTAAGAACATCCGCATCTACAATTCCTTATATCTTTAGTACATTTTTTAAAAATAAACACGAAATGGCAATGATTTTCCCAAATTTTAGCAATGAAATCACGAAAGCTTTCTCGAATTGCTAAAGAGCGGCATAATTTGAGACGGGAAAAGAAGCAGAAACGTCGCCAGCAAACAGCAGCAGCCACAACCGCACGACTGGCCAAGAAAGCCCGAGGGAAAACGACGCCAGAACCGGATCCAGAAGAGACAGAACAACAACAACAGCCCCTCAACGACGAAAATGATCTGGAATTTGTCCCGCCAGACCTCAACCTGTTCGACGACGACGACAACAGATCAATCTTCGAGCCATTGGAACTGAACATCATCGACCAGGACGACTATGATGATCAACCAACGACGAGTGCAGCATTTCAGATGGAAATTGGTAAGAAAATGGGGACAATTTGGGAATTTTTAAAATTTTCATGTTCAGAGTATGGAACTCCACAGCAAAGGCCGACAATGCATCGTCCGGAGCCAACTGTGTCACCGCTTGTGGCGACCATCATGCGCAATTTGGGCCAGAACCCACCGGCAACTTCACAAATCGCCCGACGACCAAACATTCTACCAAGTCTGTCAATTAAAATTTTCATTTTTGGTATTTATTTGTATTTTAAGTGAGGGCGGCAAACACCGATCCACTGATCTTGCGGTACCGGACAACAATCGAACAGCTTGAGCAGGCCCTGATCATCGCGAACACGCGTGCGAATGAAGCCGAAGAGAAGCATCAACAAATTCAAGCCAAGTTGAAAGATGCGGAAAATCGATTGGGACAGAAGAATCGACGAAGGAGGAGGCGCTCGGTAGACGAACTTCAAAAAACCCAACAGTTCCATCGTGCGGGCGAGATTGCACAATTATTGACAGATGGCAATAAAGGTAAGAAAAGGTTTAATTTTCTCAATGGCTTCAAATAGAGGAAAAAATATTCAGTTCCATTGTCCAACAGTCCGGCCAGAAGAGTGCTTCGACTCACTGCGCGCAAATTGGGGGTGCGGTCACCAACACGGAAGAGACAGCGACAACCATCAGGCCCAAAATTGACGCCTCTGCAGGATTTGATCGTCTGCGCTGAAACCAACATGAGCCGTGGACAGCGACAACGGTTGAAGGCATTGCTTCGACACTTCCACCTGGATGTGTTTGCGCCGACTCACCAGGTGACAACACTTAAACAACAGTTCGGAGGCGTAGGGCAGTTTGAATCGGTGGAAGACGGCGTCGTGTGCACCAACACAACGGAAGTGATCGTTGAACGAATCACTACACTTTTGAACAACGGAAGACTACGAACTGATTCTCAGTTCAACGGCAAAATCTGGTTGTGTCTGCTGGGCGACAACGGTGGTGACGGACTGGCAAAGGGCACGAAGATTGGCATGACAATCGCCAATGTCGACTTCTCCAACTCCTTCCGCAACTTCACGCTGTTGGCCTTCTTCAGAGAGTCAGACAACCGGCAACAACTTCAANTTCGGAGGCGTAGGGCAGTTTGAATCGGTGGAAGACGGCGTCGTGTGCACCAACACAACGGAAGTGATCGTTGAACGAATCACTACACTTTTGAACAACGGAAGACTACGAACTGATTCTCAGTTCAACGGCAAAATCTGGTTGTGTCTGCTGGGCGACAACGGTGGTGACGGACTGGCAAAGGGCACGAAGATTGGCATGACAATCGCCAATGTCGACTTCTCCAACTCCTTCCGCAACTTCACGCTGTTGGCCTTCTTCAGAGAGTCAGACAACCGGCAACAACTTCAACGCCATCTCCAGCCACTGTTGACCGAACTTGACACACTGCTCCGGGAAAAACAGCTGAAAGTCGGCGAAAACACCATTCAATTAGAAATGTGAGTTGGAAATTAGGGAAGGTCTTTTCACTTCTTTTTGCAGTTTTCTGTCCGGGGACATGAAATTTCTGAGTGCATTTATGGGCCATGCCGGTGCCAGCGCTCGCTATCCATGCCTCCTCTGCAACTGGTCCGGACAAGAATCAGGTGCTGAACGGACGATCGAGTCACGAAAGGAAGCGGCAATTGGGCGGAATCTTCTCAAATGTAGGTTTATTTTCTTTTTCCTTATTTATTTTCTTTTTCATTCTTTAACTTTTTTCATTTTCATTCTTTAACTTTTTTCATTTTCATTCTTTTTTAAAGGTTTTGTCAAGGACAAAACAAAATTGAACCGATTTTCGGAGGGGACCACCCACACTCCACTGGCTCCTTTTCAAACAGGCCACATCGTACCTGCACCGTTTCATGTGCTCCACGGGCTGACCAACAGGCTGGTGGATGAAATCGAATCAGAAGCAGATGCAGAGCAGAAATCGGCACTTGAACAGCTCTACAAACGACTAAGAGTGCACAAAAACTACCGGAATTCCTTCAATGGTCAGTTTTGGGGAAGGTTGGAGGTTTTTTTGGTTCGATTTTTAGGCAATGACGCCGCAAAACTACTTCAACAATGGGGCCCGATGGAAATTGCCAAATGCGTGCCGAACTCTGACCGTGTGGCCCAGATCGCTGATCTGCTGCAAAATCTAGGACAGATTCAGTCCTTCGCTGTGGCCAGATTCCTGTCAGACGCCGAATTTGACACTGCTCGTCGGCTGGTCAAACAATTTGCAGAAAAAATTGAGGTGAAAATGGGTGGGATAGGTTGGAGAAATTCTTTTTCAGTTAGTCTACCCCGGTAAAATTTGGCCCAAACTCCATTTTCTTCTGTCCCACTTCGTCCCATTCCTGGAAAAATGGGGAACACTCGGAATGCTCTCAGAGCAATCGGTGGAGGCGCTGCACAACCGACTGAATTGGCTGGTGAATTTCATTAAAAAATTGATTTTAAAATTTTTTCAAATTTTAGGGTCGCTTATACAACTTTTTCGGAGGGAGGGAGGAGAGGCCGACATTGGTGGCACCCAAGTTCGCACAGCAGCAACTGGTGATCAACGCAGCCTTTGATCGTGGGCTCGGCATTCGGAAGCCGCGGAAGACAAGTGGGTCACATTTGATACGGATTTCGGGTTGGGAAATTTGTTAAAATTACAGTTAGGAGGCTGGACTTTGTCGAGGTCGAGGCTGCTGTTCAGGCTGCTCCCGACGACATGATGGATGAAGAAGATGAATGGGATGGTGAATCAGAAGCGGATAACCAGAGTGACAAAGAAAATGAAGAATCAAATTCATCACAGCCATTCTTTATGTATTTCTAATAATTTTTCAATTTCCATTTCACATTTTCTTATTTTTTTACTCGTGATTTTTCACATTTTTTACCTTATAAAAATTGATTTTCTTAAAAATGAATTGTTTTTCTCGAATATTTTTCCCAATTTCATTTTGTTTTTCTCCATTTGATACAAGTTTCATAAAGGGCGTTGTTTGGCTGATTTGAAAAAATTCATCGCCAAAATCCGCCGAATGAATTTGAACGTCAAAGACATTTGATCCCAAAACGGACTTTTTTGCACAAATTGAACCGCTGTGTTCTCCCCCGTGTATTACTTTATAACACCTCTGGCTTAACCCATCATTGTCAGAATGAATCAATTTTTTCGTAATTATTCATTTTATCCTAAATAAATAATTATTAATTTGCATTTATAGAAAAAAATGGCAAAATTGATTAAAAATAATTTATTCAACTCTCATAAAGGGGGCCTTATATTAGAGAGGGGGCCTTATTTTAGAGGGAGGCCTTATTTTTTCAACCATCTCCGTAGGGGGGCCTTATTTTAGAGAGGGGCCTTATTTTAGAGAGAATACGGTAATTTGAAATTCTTTATTGAAAAAAAACACACATATGATGAACCACGGCAATTGTCGGCGAATGTTGGCGAATTGAGTAGAAAACTTGCCACAATCAGCAGAAAGAAAAAAAGTTGAAAAAATCTGATGGAATGCATTGGGAATAAATCAATTTTCTATCATTCGAATGTTGTGGATNCGTACTTTTAACAGACAGCGATATCGCAGCCTGTCAAAAGTACGCCTATCCAATTTTTTCCACATGAATTCTGTGTGTCTGCCCGGTGAGAGATCCTCCCTTATCACTTATCACCACAGTGAGTGATAAGAGAGACAACAGACGCGTTAGTTGCGAGCCCTGCTATACACTAATTACCAAAAAAAAATTGAAGCAAAATCTGTAAATAGTATTTGTTGTCTACTTTTCTTTTTTTTCAAATGCTATTTTTCCACATATTATCGTTTCAAAATGTAGTTTAAATAAAATGGAATATTTTTTGGCAATGAGTATATTTTGCTATTTGATGTTTGGAAATTCAAGTAATAGTATTAAAAATACTAAATGCAGAAGTCAAACTTAACTTTTATTTAAAGCTTGCTAGGCCAAAACTAATATATAAAAAAGCAAAAATATGCAGATCTTATGCTCTATTTTTGGCCTTTTAGTTTTTCGAATTTCATTAAAATTTTAGAATTTCATTTGAAGATAAAGAGGACAGAGGAAAAAAGAAAGAAATATAAGTATAAAGAGTTAAGAAAAATCACAAAGGAGGCAAAGGTGGAGGAGAAAGGAGCAGAAGAGAGAAAGGGAGGGAAAAGTATGGGAAGTAGAGAGTAAAAATTAAAAAAAGAAAAGGGTAATTGAGTGAAAAGAAGGAGAAGAAGAGACGGGAGAGAGGAAAGGAAAATTAGAAAGAAAATTTAAAGGACTAAGTAAAATGGCGAAAAATAAAGAAAGGAAGGGGAAGTATGGAGGAAAAAAAATCGGCGCAAAAATTCCATTGAGTTGGAAATTTATTTTTGGTTCTGAGATTTTGTGAAAAGGAAGTTTTCCTTTATGACTTTCACTCTGCGCCTTTTCTCTATGTATTCTTTTAACTTTCTATCACCAGTGAAAGATTCGCTTCATAAAATTCTAGGATCAAAGCAATTCAATCGCCGCCAAATTTAATTTTTAGATGAACAATTGGAAGAAAACCGGTGAAATTGAAGATAATTGAAGAAGAAGTGGAAAAAACAGATGAGAGAGAAGGGAAGACAAGATATAAAGGAAGGAAAAGCACAGAAAAAAGGTTAAGGAAAGGATGTAGAAGGGGGGAAGGGAAGTGAAGAGACGGAAATAGAGGGAGGAGGAAATGAAGTTGAAATGAAGGGAAGAGGAGGAAAAAGAAGGATAAAGAGGTGATAAGGAGGAGAAATGAGGGGAGAGAGAAGAAAAAAGCAAGTGTAGGGAGGGAAAGACTGGAAAAAGGTAGAAAAATAAGGTATATTGAGAAATGAAAGAAGGAAAACTAAAAAATAATGTGAGGAAGAACATAGGATTAGATGAAAAAGGTAAAATAAGGAACAGAAGAGGAAAGGACTGGAGAGAAGAATGGACGAGAGAGAGAGGGAAGAAAAAGGTCAGATGGGGAGGAGGGAAAAGAACTGGAAAAGATGGGAAGAAAATGAAAAAAAAAATACAAGTTAGTTAACAGAGTAAGAGAAAAGAAAAGGGGAAGGGAAAAGCGGAAACGAAGATAAAAGGAAGAGAATAAAGTATAACGGGAAACGAAGACTAAGGAGGGATAAGGGATGGAATGGAGGAATGGAGGGAAGGGACAGTAAAGGAGGAAGTGAAAGAGGGAAGAGAATGAGAAGAGTAAAAACAAGAGGAAAGAGAGGAAATAAAGAGGAGAATGTGAAAAATGAGAAAAAGAAATTTTATAAAGAGCGTTAGAAGGCCGCGAAGCGGCCGCCTAACGCTCGTTATATCTATTACTCTAAATGCTTTTCAAAAATCATCACTTTTGAATTCGTGTGTGGCATTTTGTTTTGTTTTTGTGTCTGTCTCCATTGTTAAAGAAGGGAGAGGAAATGATTCTCCAGGAAAAGGAACTACGAAATATCTAATGACAAAATATCGAAAAGCAAAAAATGCCGAAATAATAAAATTGCGTATTTAAAAAAGAAGAAGCCGAAAAACTGAATTAAAAAAACTTACAATAAAAGATGATTTTTTAAGAAAAATAAAAATACCCAAGGCCTGCAAAAAAAAGTTAGAAATTAGTACATAAAATTAATAAATTTTGACCAAATGTTTTTTTTTGCTTTACTCTTTTCAATTTTGGAGCTTTCTCCATGTTTAAGCTTTAAGCCGATAATTCCTTAAAGCGTAAGCAAAATAGTGAAATAGGTGACCAAATTTCAAAATTTAGTTTAATAAATAAAATTTTTGATTTTAAATTCATGGATACTAATAGAATTTTTGAATAGTAAGAATCACATTTTTAAAATGACAAATGAAGTCTTAATTTTTTAATTCCAATTTTTGATTTTCAATTTTAAAATTTTTTCAATTTTTGAAAATTGAAAACAGTATTTTTTAGAACTCGAAAAAAGATAGCTAAAAAATTTTAGCCAACAAATTTCTTTAGCAAGATTAGAAAAATTTTTATATTTTGCACAGTAGGTAAAAAAGATTATTAAAAGGCAATGGGAGAAAGAAAGGGAAAGGGGCGAGGAAAATGAGGAAAATAATAAGAGTGGAAAAGTGAAAAAGAAGAGAACAGGAGGAGAATAGGAAGAGGAGTGGAGGAGAAAAGGAAGGTCAGAAAGCAAAGAGGACAATAGAAAAAGAGGTAAAGAAAGAGGATTAAAAGAGAGTGAATGGAGGAGTGAAAAGAGGGAAAGAAATAAAAGGAAAGAAGTTTGGGAGGAGAGAGTACAAAACAAAGAGAAGAGGAATGGGGTATGTATGAGGATGAAAAGGGAATGGAAATAAGAGAAGAGGAAGTAAACGGACAAGAGAGGAGGGAATAGAAAGGGAGGAATGGAAAAAAGAGGAGAAAGAAAGGGTGATGGATGATAAGAGAAAATAAGAGGACGGAAAAGGTAAGATGGGAAGAGGGAATGAAGGAAATGAAGATGATAGGAAGAGAAAGAGGAGAAAGTAATGAGAATGGTTGAGGAAGGAAAAGGAAATAAAAGATGATGTAGGAAAGGAGGAGATGCGAAGAGGATGAGAAAAGAAGGACAGTCAAGGGTATGGATGTTCGAGGCTAAAGGAAGGTAGGGAGGAAAACGAAGGAAAAGAATAGTTAAGAAAGAAAGGAGAGAGATAGAGAAAATTGGGAGGAAGGGAAACGAAGGAAAGAATAGTAAAGAAAGAAAGAGGAGAGAGAGAAAATTGAAGGAGTTATGGAAAATAAGTACCTAAAAAATGTATAGGAAAATGGAAAGTGTAGCTTAGAGGAAAGGAAAGGGAGAGAAGGAAGGAAAAACTTGATGAATTGAAGAGAAAGAAGGGAAAAAGGAAAGAGAGAAATTTTTGTAAGAGCGTTAGGAGGCCGCGAAGCGGCCGACTAACGCTCGTATAACATATAGGTATACTCCTGCCCATAATTCCAATTTTTGGAACATTTTTTTTCAATATTACCCTAGACATACAAAGTAAATAAATAATGCGACATATACTCGTGGCAATAAAAATGTTCCAAATTTTCAAACTATATTCTGAAACGAATGAAAATAGCGTGCAAAAAAGAGAGAACTGGAAACTAATTAGTATGGACCAGATCTTAAAATATAATTTCAATTATATCTTGAAATCTTCTGCATTTCGTTACAGTCGAATGCAAGAATTTTAATGGTTGAACTTGTTAAAATTTTCTGCATGATTACATTTTCGCAAAAAAAAATTATATAACCGTTCATGCAAATTAATATTACAGCCATGCTTTGGTATTTCCTTTGCGTCGTAATCTTCATAAAATAAGGCTTTTGCTCTTTCCATATAAATTATCATTTTAATCCGCGAAATGTAAGGAACTTTTTCCAATTATTCGAAGTTTTTAAGGTTAAGTAAATAATATACCATGGTGTCACGCATCGAGGAATAAATAGGGCAAATTAACTTGGGTTTATTGTAATTTATACGCGAGTGATAGATTACAATAAATCACATTATAAATTCTAATTTTTTGTCGCATTTTATAGAACAATTTAAAAAGTGATAATTTAAGGAACTAAGTTTATAAATAATATTTTACTTAACAAAAATTGGTAGATGTTAAAACAAATTAGGCGGTCACCATAACCATACAATTCGTCCGAAATCCTAGGATTTGAGTCCCCGTAAATTTTTTGAACTTGTTAGCATTAGAATATAGAGCATTAATTAATTTTATGATCGCTCTGCGTTATCGTTATTCGGAAAACTTTATATTGCATCTTGTATCGTATTTCCATTAATCAACAATGTACTCCACAAATGAGGTAAATAGGATATTAATAATAATTTAAATTAATAATGAATTTCAGGTCTATAATGCTTTTGGAGGACATGACATTTCCCCTAAACTTGCAATTATTATTGGCATAAAGGCATTTTTGGCATTATGTGGAGTGTTCTCCAATGGGAGTCTGGTTCTAGTGACAATCCTGAATAAGTATATTTCTATTGATAAACATCAAATTACATTTATTGGTACATTTCCGTTAACGAGGGGGTTGGTGTGGCATAATTGAAATTTGGCTAGTGCTCCCCCCCCTGTTAAATTTTGCCCCACTCCACGTTAAAGTTTAGTACCCACCCCTTGTTAATGAAAAAGTACCCATTTATTTTCTATTCGAATCAATTTATTAGTCTGAATTAATATGTTTTTAGATTTTCTGATAAGATCCAAACAAAAATTTCAAGATAAATAATCCGACATTGTTCAAAATAGAGACCGGACTTAGCGTTCAATAAAGATCTTGAACCAAGATTCTTGAAAAATCTTGAAAAGCCCAGAAAAGATTCAATAAAGATCTTGAAACAAAATTCTTGAAAAATCTTGATCTTGAAAAATCTTGACCCAAAAAATTCAAGAATCTTGATCGTTTTCAAGATTTTTTAAAATTTCTCTAATTTTGAGAAAATTTTCAATAAAGCAACTGATAAAAGGCTATTTTATATTGAAAATAACAAAGTATAATTAATAAATAGTTTTCAATATTTATAATTGATCAAATGGAGAGTAAGTTTTTTTTAAATGATCATCTCAGCCTTGATTCAGAGTCTAAAAATACCCTTGGGAAAAATTATAAAAAATTTTGACGTCAGCATCAATTATTGATGTTATATGACGCAATACGTCAGAATAGACGTCAGCGGTCAAATTTACTCTGGTAAGTAGTTATAGAAATAAAAAATTTCAAAAATTTTGTAGTGGGGGATGTGAGGACCCATAAACGCAAAATATACCTATTAAAAAAATAAGAAAATCGAAAATAATGATCAATTAAATGGTAAGTGAAGGCCGGAATGATAAATTATCCCAATAATTGTAATAAATTTTGGAAAAATCTTGAATGATAGATACAAAAACACTATAATAATTCATATTTGTTGATCAAGATCTTGAATTTAGCTTCTTGAAAAATCTTGATAAATCTTGAAAAATCTGAAAAGGTTCAATAAAGATCTTGAACCAAAATTCTTGAAAAATCTTGATTCTTGGAAAATCTTGAAAAAATCAGAAAAGGTTCAATAAAGATCTTGATTCAAGATTTTTCAAGATTCTT
>LDKF01001811.1:12761-55905 GCA_001026735.1 Rotylenchulus reniformis
TAGAGACCGGACTTAGCGTTCAATAAAGATCTTGAACCAAGATTCTTGAAAAATCTTGAAAAGCCCAGAAAAGATTCAATAAAGATCTTGAAACAAAATTCTTGAAAAATCTTGATCTTGAAAAATCTTGACCCAAAAAATTCAAGAATCTTGATCGTTTTCAAGATTTTTTAAAATTTCTCTAATTTTGAGAAAATTTTCAATAAAGCAACTGATAAAAGGCTATTTTATATTGAAAATAACAAAGTATAATTAATAAATAGTTTTCAATATTTATAATTGATCAAATGGAGAGTAAGTTTTTTTTAAATGATCATCTCAGCCTTGATTCAGAGTCTAAAAATACCCTTGGGAAAAATTATAAAAAATTTTGACGTCAGCATCAATTATTGATGTTATATGACGCAATACGTCAGAATAGACGTCAGCGGTCAAATTTACTCTGGTAAGTAGTTATAGAAATAAAAAATTTCAAAAATTTTGTAGTGGGGGATGTGAGGACCCATAAACGCAAAATATACCTATTAAAAAAATAAGAAAATCGAAAATAATGATCAATTAAATGGTAAGTGAAGGCCGGAATGATAAATTATCCCAATAATTGTAATAAATTTTGGAAAAATCTTGAATGATAGATACAAAAACACTATAATAATTCATATTTGTTGATCAAGATCTTGAATTTAGCTTCTTGAAAAATCTTGATAAATCTTGAAAAATCTGAAAAGGTTCAATAAAGATCTTGAACCAAAATTCTTGAAAAATCTTGATTCTTGGAAAATCTTGAAAAAATCAGAAAAGGTTCAATAAAGATCTTGATTCAAGATTTTTCAAGATTCTTAAATCAAGATTCTTGAAAAATCTCGAAAAATCTTGTCTTGGTCCGGTCTCTAGTTCAAAATATTCGGTACTTGTGCAGTTTATCCCCGTATAAATTTTTTTTTCAACTTTATGCCTTAACAAATTTAACAATTTTACGGTGATCCTGGGGTTTTCAGATTCGAGTGCAAATCTGTGTAAGATTTATTCTATGATTCCATCAAATCTTTGGCATTTTTATTTTTTATTCAATTTTTCATTCTGGTGATATACAAAAATTAACCAAAAATAATTCAGTCATAGATTTGATGAGAACAAATGATAAATCTGCATCCGATTCGAATTCAGAGCATGTGAAAATCCCCCCGGATCTATTCTAAATTTGTCAAATATTACGAGAAACTAAATCGAAAAAAATGCTAGGGTGGGTAAACTGCATAAGTACCAATGATTCCGAAAATGATTTTGCCAAGGAACCTGCACAAGCCCTGCAACATTCTGATCGCTCTTAATGCATGCTGTTCTGTTCTGGCGATGTGCAACCCATGGATCACTTTTGGCTTTATTATGAGTGCCAAAAACTTCATTCCCTTGGGCATTTGTGTGTATTTCCATTTGATCCCGGTGGCTGCAAGTGTTTATCAATTTTTCTTCTATCTACTCATCTCAATCGAGAGAACAATTGCGGTTTTGTTCCCTATATGGTATGAAAAATATCAAATAAAACTTGACATTTATTTAGAAAAACCAAATTCTTCTACACTAGATTCATTCATATCAACATTAATTCATTTATCGCAATCATCAGATTGTACATTTCTCAATTTTAGCGATTCTGAATTTCCGACGAAAGTGAATCATCTGGGAGCCATACATCTGGCAAACATGGGGCCAAATTGTTTAAAAGCAAAATCTAACAGATCAACCCAGTTGTTTGGAAGGTCTACAACATTTGCTGAAAGTTTCAACATTTTTTTGATTCATCCCCAACACGGGCAAAACCAGAAATTTTTCCGGAAATTTTTTACCCATGTTTTATTTATGTTCGGATGATGTTTTGGCCATGTAAAATAAAATGTATTGAAAATTTCATAATATGTTTTGTAGAACAACCAAGCAAATGGTTTGGATATATCTATTATCCAATTCAAACTTTACATTCATATTTGACCAATGTTTGCTCCTAGATTCACTTTCGGCTAGAATTCACCCTCGGCTACAACATATAATTTATGTCTTTTTAATCTATCTATTATAAGATCATTTTTTCTATTGGTAACAATTGTTGAACAAAATAAAAAATAATAAATTTTTAGGTATATGAATGCAAATACGACAAAATTCATTATCCTGGCAGCACTTGGCTATAGCTGCTATGTGTTTTACAATGTGCTCATTATGGACCTTGACTATTCCATGAAAAATGCCAATCGGTTATCCATTTGGTTTTTAAACATAGTTTTCTATGTTTAAAAAAACATAGAAAACTATAGAAACATGGTAAAGTTTTGTTTGTTCCAAAAATTTATTTTGGAACAAAATATCATAGTCCGTTTAATTTGTTTAAAATACATTTTCCGGTCAAAACCATACAATACCAGATTGGGTAAAAATGTTAACCATCTCTGGTGCCAATCATTCAAAACCATGCTCTTACTCTCTGCTTTAATTTTAATTTACGAAATTCCTCCAAAAAAAGTTCTGAATTTTCGTGAAAACCATATTTTTTGGATATCTTCAAAAATTTTCGAACTTTTTGGCCGAATTTCGAAAAATTAAAAATACCATAAAATAGAGAATAAAATTCTGCATAAAGATTTTTTTATCTTTGACTTGGCAAGTTCAAAAAAGTTTTGGCCATATTGACCACATTGGCCACTTTTAACGACCCGGCACCGTCATAACTCATACATAGGACCTGCTTATCGGCGTTTTAACCGTCCGAATCTATATAATCTATACATAGTTGCAAACAGTGTTGTGCTGATCCACCAAATTATGATCTGATCCATGATCTGATCCTGATCTGATCTGATCTGATCTGATCCGAGGCCCTGGATCAGATCAGGATCAGATCATTTTTGAAATCCCAGGATCAGATCAGATCACGTTAGGATCACTTTTTTTGACGTGATCCAAAAATGATCCAATTTTTCAAAATTTTCGCCAAAAAATAGGATTTTTTCCCAAAATTTTTGACAAAAAATAGGAATTTTTCCCAAAATTTTCGCCAAAAATTGGAATTTTTCTAAAAATTTTGGAAATTTTTCAAAAAAATCGGAATTTTTCCCCCAACACAATGAATTTCACAAAAATAGTTTTTTCCTTTTCTTATACATATAAATCTACATTTATCCCAGCTTTTTGATGTTGTAATTATCGAAATTTCCTGAAAAATTTTTAGGTTGTTCGATAAAATTCGAAATTTGAAGGACTCGAAATTTAAAAAGAACAAATGAAGCAACATTCATAAAACCGCTCGACACCGACACGGTACCGAAAACCGTTGAGAATTTGTTATGACTTGTTAGACCCAAAATTCCAGCGACAAAATTTGCACAAGTTTATGCTCTATCTTCTGGTAATTTTAGTATTCGAAATTCGAAGAGAAAGTTTTCGCGAAAAACACCACTTTTCGATATTTTCTAGAGAGTTCGAAATTTTATATATCCTTGAATATTGAAAATTATTTAATTATAATTATTTCTGCGGGTTTTCCTCCTTTGAAAAAAATTTAAATGATGAAAAAAGGAAATTAAGAATTAAAATCGAAAATTTTGATGAAAGATGTGCAAATATCCTCAGGACAATAGACCTTGGATAAAAGTCTCTGCCATTTTCAAAAAATATCAAGGCCACGGATTGTTTAAAATTTTTTCAGACCTAGTTAATAATTTCTCAAGTCTTGGATTATTTAAAATTTTCACAGACCAAATATCTTAAATTTCAAGACCTAGGATTAATGAAATTTTTTAAAAGTCCTTATTTTTATTTTATTGATTATTTTTGGTAAATATTTTTTATGAAATTGCAAAAATAAATTAATTTTGGATCATTTTTTGGTGATCCGACATGATCTGATCTGATCTGATCCAGATCATGATCCAACGTGATCTGATCTGATCTGATCCTGATCCCAGGGGTCGGATTAGATCAGATCAGATCATTTTTGATGATCCAGCCCCCTGGATCAGGATCAGATCAGATCATTTCCGAAAAAGGTGGATCATGCACAACACTGGTTGCAAATTCCAAAACAACTTTGAATACAGTAGCTCAAGGAGATCAGACGGAGTGATTGGCAATATTTACAAATCTTTACCTATATTTACATATATATTTTTATTAGAAGTGTGATGTGTTCTTCGCCGGACACAATTGATCCTACCCAACTCACACATGTGATTGCAATCAATGTCATTTCGGTGTTCTGCTACATCATCCTATGGATCGTTATGTTATTCAAATACAAAGGTTGTATTTGAATATTCATTAATTATTCTCATTTGGCTAGCTATAATCTTGATAATAAAAAGCAGTTGGAAAAAGGCATAAATCATTGATTATAAATAATATAAATAAGTTAAATATTAATCATTTAAAAGTAAAAATATTGGGGCTCTCTGAAAGGCGGTGATTAATGGGATTCGAACAGTGTCTCTAGTCTCGAAGCAGATCATTCATCATTCCCCTCCCCCCTGCGTTAAAAAATAATTATATATTTTTTAGAGAAGTGTGTTTGGTGTCAAAAGATAGCCCTAAATGCCTGCTATAAACTAGCAAGAACAATTATCCGATTTGGCCAACTAGAAAAATTTTATAGCCAAATATCTTGCAATAACTTTTTTTTTGTAAGCCAAATCGGTTAGTTGTTCTAGCAAGTTTATAGGAAACATTTAGGACTATATTTTGATACATAATTATTTCTCTAAGTTTTACCTGAAAAATGATATACTTTTTCTAGCACGGGGGGGGGAAGGATGTTGTGTACCATCTACCATTTAGTCGAATTCATTTTTCACTTTCTCTTTATACCTAAGAATATATACTTATTAGAGGTTTTATTGTATTTTGAATTTCTATAGGTATCCGGGACAGAAATGTTGGAGTTTCTCAAAATCACTATATAAATCATTGCTTCATATAGCACCGAAATATTTCCATTTTTATAGGCAGCCCCGTATACAATCGGCGAATTCTGTTGTCCATTTCGATGGCATTTTTGCTGGAATTTTTTGGATGGCTAACAAATAATGTGCTTCGTTATGTGATGATTTTGATTTCGGTTGGTCAACTCCAATATTGGTACATCTCACAATTTTCCGGCTATTTCCTTCTGATTGTCATGGGTATGTATGCTCCGGTGTTTTACATATTCAGGTAGTACAATAAAAAAATAATAATTATGATTATTTTGAAAAAAGGAAATGCCAAAAAGGGATCGAGCGAATTTTGTACACTAATCGCATATCTTATAAAATTAATGTTAATAATTTAAATTAATATTTAACGTCAGTCAGGGACCACCGGTACTCTTCAATATTATGATTTTTCTTCAAATACTTTCAAAAAATATCAAATTTCTTAAGAAAATACCTAAGCTAAAATTTCCAAATATCTTTAAATCTTTAAAAATGACCAGTTTTTTAAGAAAAGGAGGCTTAATTCTCTAGATTAAATATTTGATGAATTTTTTTTTAAATGTTCCAATTTTTGACCCGAAAATCTTTCCTGCGAGTATACCGATGGATTAATATTTTAAAAATAGTTAAAATTGTGTCAAGCAATTTTGAAATAATTATCTGTTAATTCGTTCTCATTTTTAGCTCCGATTACCGCCAAGCATTTTTGAATACCTTCGGCCCATTGTTCCATTTAACTGCATCATCTAGGATTCAAGCTTTAGGCAATCAAAATCAAGCTTGGACCAGCTAAAGTGAATTGCTGATCAATGAGAATGCTGTTGTAAATGTTCATTATGATCTTTATTGTGATAAATGGATGTAAATCAAATCTTATAAAAAAAATGTAAAATTATTGATATTGTTATATTGGACATCAAAACCGGCTAGCCAACTTCGTGGACCATTTGTTATATATCGGCTCAAAAGCAACTTAGAAAATTAATTTTGCTAACAAAAAAGAGAGCCAAAAATTGGCTACCAAATAGTAAGCCTATTTCCATTCGAATTATTCCACTGCATATGGCCAATAACAATTATCGGCCAAATTCAGAGTCTTTTACCTTTTTACATTAACCTAAATTTTTTTATGGAAAATAAAAGTTTTCGAGACCAGAACAACATCGCACCAAAAAAATGATTAATAATTCAACAGGTCCTAGAGAAATATATTGGTGCTCTGTCATACCACGAAAACCACCTTTAAGGGCATAGCGCGAAAACCGTCATAATAAAAAACAGTCTCATAATAAAATAAAATAAAAAATTCAATAAATTTTCTTTATTTATTTATTCTGAATCCTTCGGCTCCCAATAATGTTGTCGATTTTAGTGGAGCAGATAATATTATTGGTACTGGCAGGAACAACCGCTACCACATTCGTGTCATTCTTGAAGCCGTACACCTTCCGAAAGGCTTTACGGTATTCGCTGCTAAAAAAAGAATTTTTTGGAAAGAGAAAAATAATATGTACATATAAATAGGTAGGAGTATTTTCGCATAATGCACTCAACTTTTTTTGTTTCGAAATCTGGCATTTCGTGGGAGCTTTTTGAAACCGGAGCCGATATTGAAAACTTTGTCCAATATATAAATTAACGGAACCCGTTCAAATGTTGCTTTCAAAAATCCCTTTCAAATGTTACATTATCCCTATTTTTGGTACATTTTGTCCCTTTTTTCACTTTTTGTCAGTCTTTGGATACGAGAGAATTAATATACCTACTTACCGTAAAACCTGTATTACAACCCCCGGGGGTTATATTTTTCAACCTCCCTCCAGAGGGGGGGTCTATTTGAGGGGGGGGCNAAATTATTTTTTAAAACTATTTATCAGACAAAAAATACTAAAAAGAATTTTTTTATTCATTTGCGAATAAAAAAAAATTTATATTCAAAATTTATGGTGTATGAGGAATATTATGGTGGGCACTAAATTTAATTACAAAAATACACCCCTAAAAATGAGGTCCTGACCCAAAATACACCCCTAAAAACGGGATTCTGGAACAAAATACACCCCTAAAACGAGATTCTGGATACGAAATTCGGCCAAAAAATTTGTCTCAAATATTTTTTTCTGCCATGGGACAAAAAATAAAAATAAATAATGATTTCATTGAATTTTGAAAATTTTTTCTTTTACCTATATAAAAATTCAAATTTTTGGCTACAACCCCCGGGGGCTATAATGCAGGGGGGGGGTTATATTTTTCAACCCCCCTCCAGAGGGGGGGTCTATTACAGGGGGGGTTCAATTGCAGGGGGGGGTTATAATACAGGTTTTACGGTAATTGCCAACCAACGGGAACTCCGAAAATTTCTACTGACTCCGGCGCCCCGGAGCAGGGTAGGGTACTTGTTTTACTTTTTGTAACATATTTTTGATTTTTTTACAATCTTATAGCGAGCCAAAAGTTTTCAAAGGTGCGATGTTGTATATCGAATCTGATGGTGCCAGGGGAAATTGCGAAAAGGGTCAAAAAGGGCGATGCGCGAAAATGGTCAGAATGAGGGATGGATAGGAGAGACCATGAAATTCCTAAAAATTATTAATAAATAATAAAACAAATTTTTTAATTTATTTACAAAATTTTTTTAATTTTTTAAATTATTTTTATTAACAACTGCTTAATTAGTCTTTTATAAAACCGAATTCGGAAATCAGTGGCTAGGTATGATCTCAAATTGTAAATAAAGTTAAAATTTATTAGAAGCGAAATTTCAAAAAACTCAAATACCTTGGAGTTTGAAATTTTAATGCTAAGAATTTGATTTTTATTTAGTAAATTTAAAAAAGTTTGTTTTATAATTTATTAATAATTTTTAGACATTTCGTGGTCTCTCTCCTATCCATCCTCATTCTCCTCATTCTGACACTTTTCGCACAATGACAGAATTCTACATATTATTTTGTAAATCGTGCGTCAAGTATAAGATTTTGTCAAATTTTTGATTTATGTTTTATTTTTTTCAATCCGAGAGGGTAAAGTAATGATTGAAAAATAAAATAAATTTAACAAAAATCAAGTACTAGACAAAATCTTAGATTTTTTGCTTGTTGATATGACAAATATTATTTGAGATTTATTTTTTAAAATTTCCAGAGACTCTAAACTTAATAAATGGAGCCGAACTTTCAATTTATAATTATTACGCGATGACTGATCAGTGATCATCACCAACCTGAACAAATAGAGAATCGGCGCGTTGCCACTCATGGACAAGTTGGACACACAAGTTAGACCGCTGGAGGCAAACGCCATTTGTACTGGTGTGAGTCCGATCACCGGGTACATGAGTCTGATCAGGGAATTGATGATGAACCCGGCAAGGTAGAGTGACACCAACACACTTAGGGGTCGCAAAATGTGACGAGTGTACGCAAGTTGGTTCTCTGGAAAATGCAAAGGGTGGAAATAGTACTCTTACAATACGTATTTTATACGTACTATTTTGTACTCTCTCTGGCCTATCCATGAATGAGTTCTAGTAGTTGTTCTCGGAACAATGTGAATAAATGCTAGTCAAAAAATTTTCAAATGGTTAATTTCGTAATAAAAATTGCCAGTTTCTTTTAAACACGATCAATAAAAGCAAAATTTTCTCCTCTATATGTTCCTTTTTTCTTCATTTGAAGAGGAAACTGTTATTAGGACCCCGGGAGTCTTAATGCAGGGAGGGGATTTATTTTCCAACCCCTCTTCAGAGGGGGTCTATTATTACAGGGGCGACTAATTGCTGCAGAGAGGAGGTTCTTAATACGGTAAATATGGTAACAATAAACTAACTTTGTACGGCCGAACTGTTTGAGCCGGAAAATTTGGTGCGCCACCGTAACAGCGCCCAAATGCTCACATAGCACACCACGGTCATCCCGTTGATGACCAACACATTGGTGCTGAACTGAGTGCCCATGCCGTTATGCATGCAATCGGACGCCAGCGAACACATCACGGGACTAAAATGAATTAATTTTGCATATTTTTATAATTAAAATTAGAAAAAAATGTTCCTATTTTGAATGGTACTCAAATTCAGACACCAAACTTGTTATATATACTGGTGGCCATGAAGAATGTTCCAATTTTCATATATTTAAAAATGATTTAAAAGTTGAAACGAAATTAAAGTCAAAATGTCGCCTAAGTCATAAAGTCATCGCATTCGAAAAACCATTTTTCGCTCATTAAAAGATCAAAACCTAAAACAACAAATTTATATAAAAATTACCCATATTTTAGTTTGAATGATTTTTCCCCACAAAAAGAACGAAATTTTCCTTAAAAACTTGATTTTTGAATTTTTCAAAAATTATGAAAAATATCAAATATTTAAAAGAGGTATGAGAATTCCAAAAGAACCAAAATGCTGGGCATATTTTTCTATATATGTTTGCTTTTTAAAGTTTTTGGTCTAAGTATGAGTAAAATTTTTTTTGGATGCGGTGACATTTTGGTTTGGTGCCATTTTGGATTGACGCATCTTTCTATTAATGTATGCATGAAACATACACAAGTTAGATGAAGAAAACATGTCATAGATAGAGGGAACAGAGAAAAAAGACAGACAATTCGCTTCAACTTATAGATACTTTTTTAAAACATGAACGGCGTTGGAACATTTTTTGTGGCCACAGGCATAAAAGTAGAGTAGAGTTTAAACAAGAAACTTTCACGAGATCATCTCTCGTCTTATGGATTTTTTTACTGACACGAACAAAACACGAACCCGAACTTTCACATGAGTTTTAACATGTGTCTTTGCTTCTGTTTCGTGAATCTGGTTCCTTCGTGTTTTTCGAACATTTTGACCTAAGGAATTTTTTTTGGATTTTAATTAAAAAATTATGTTTTTCAAAACAGAAAACATGTTGTTTTTATGGATTTGAGCCATTAAAAGATGATTTACAAGGTCAAAAGAAATTTTGAACATTTTTTGGGCAAATATTCCATTAAAACAGGGGTCTTAGAATTTGTTTAGAACCAAATACCTATACATATTTGAACTTTCCTAAATCAGTTTAATGAATTGAAACATTGCACAATTAACATTTTTAATTTATATTTTTATTTGAAATTTAAAATTTAAAATTTAAAAAATTCCTCGCCTTTCAGCGTTAACATTGCGCAATAACATTTGCAACATAAATGCGCCATAAGTGGCCGGAATGAGTGTTAACCAGAAGACAAAAGTTGATTTTTGCTGGTTGTTATGCCTTAAAAGTTAACAAATCTTATTAATTGCCAGATAATATTTACTAATCTCTTTGGTTATTAATTGGCAACCTTGGTAATCTTTATTTTTTATTTTTTTGATATTTATTTGGTTAATTTGAAGTATTATTTTTGATTATATGGAATATTTTCTCTTAATAGTAAGGAACAACGGATGGTTTTGCAAATGTATATTTTTCCTATTTAATTTGCATATTTTTGTGCATATTTTGGCATTTTCGAGCATATTTTGTGCATTTTTTGCGATTTTTGGTTAAAAATTAAAAAATTTGTATTTTTGACATTTCATTGCCACAGATAGGCAGATCAATATCATTGCTTGTTCTTTTTCATAAGATAGACCCATTCGCCCGTTTCTGCCATTCTGCTGGTGTCTCTCGATTATGGGCAAATAAATTACATTTTAAAGTTTTTTTTGCACATATTTGGTCAATTTTAATGCATATTTGGAAGCATATATTATACGCAAGTTTGGCCAATTTATAAGGCATAACTATTCGTTCCCTACTTATTAGCAAATTCTAAAAAACAGTTTTAAGATAGATTGGGCCATTTGGCAGTTTTTAACATCCTAACAGCAACCGGGACTGCTCGATTGATGGATAGAAGGGAAGGGAAGAAGGGATTTCTCTAATCTGAGTGAGTGACAAATAGTTGCTAAAATCCAGGTTTTCGAATCGAATTTTAATCAATTTCTAAAACCAATCCGTTCTCCTCTGATCGATATCCGGATAATGATCGGCCCCAAATGGCGGGTATGCCGATCTTTACCAATGCGCAAAACTGTCAAATGGTTCTCCAATTACCAAATGGGCCACAATATGCAGAGAAGTCGGTCGCCGGCCACACTGAGCATGGCCAAAAGGCCAAAGTTCAGGCAAAAGAGGCCGACGGGTTGGACCAAAAAGCAGCAGAGACGGGCGGGGACAAAGTTGGCGCCGGAGAGCACAACGCCAAAGCCAAAGACATTTATGAGCAGGGAGAGGGCGGTGGCCAGGGACTCGAGGGCGATCAACAGGTTGCATACAGAACGGAGTGATCTAAAAAAAAATCAGGAAAAAAATTTCCCAAAGGTTAGCAAAATGGTCTATGAATATGGGAATCAACCAACTGGATACCACGATACCATTAGCTACCCAGTCTGGTATTATTTCCTCCTTGATATCAGCCCATATGAAGAGAGATATTTCCTACTAAAGGAGAGGGGGTCAAATTTTAATGGGGAGGCACCCAAATAATGTACTGTACCCTATGAGATTATTTTTGATTATTTTTTCTAGCTAATATAAACTAGATAAGTTTTTAAAGGCCAAGTTCTCGGGAGTTATGGTTCAAAAAACAATGCTTTTATTGTGTGCTCTCTGACCCCCTCCCACCGTTAGCAGGCAAAGATGCCGAAAATAAATTAAATTGCTCTAAATTTTTTTTCGAATCTTAATTAATTTTTAATTGAACTAATTTAACAATTTTCACGAATTAATCTTAGTTCTTTTTAAATAAAAAATAGGCCTTAATAACCAGAATCTGGGCTAGAGTGGTAAGGCATTTTGAAAAAAAATAAAATTCCAAAAAATACGTAAAATGAATGAATTTTTAAAAAGGCTCTAACCTGCTCCGAAACGTCACATAAACCAACGAAATATTTAGCATGGACCCGGCAAAAGCCATGACGGCTCTAACCCCAACGTTCGCAACCAATTCCAGGGAAAAGCCGGCATTCTTGTACTGATCGTAAAACTGTAAAAAATAATTTTTCAATTTTTTTTTGGATTTTTTACCGTGATATTCATTGGCAGATCCGCAAGTATCAGTTTTAACCACAATTTATGAAAAAAATTATATTAGTAAGCTTTTTTGGAAATTGTTCCGTCGATTTTAAACAAAATAATGAAAAAAAAACTACCGAAAATACCGACCAATAATGTGGCCAGTCAGAGATCGGTGCTGGGTCGTTAAAAAAGACCCAATGTGGGCGTTAAAAAAGGCCCAATGCGGCCAGTCTGGCCAAAAAACATTTTTGTTAGACTTGTTAGACAAAAAGTATAAAAGGCAAAATTGTTCAGAATATAATGCTGATTCGAATGGTATAAAGATTTTCCGAAATTCTAACAAAAATTCGAAATTTTCCCGAAATAGCGAAAATCGAATTCGGAAAACTTTTTATTTCATTCGAATCCGCGTAAAATTCTGAACAATTTTGCCTTTTATATTTTTTGTCCACGAGTCCAACAGAAAAGTTTTTTGGCCTGGAAAAGTTTTTGTAACTATTTCTGTCCCTTTTCAATCCAATTTCGGGTAAAATTGGGAAGCTAGACTCTACAGTTAAATTTTTTACACTAATGCAACATAATTAATGGGTTAAAAGTTTATGAATTTTATATTTATAATCAGTGCTTCAGCAGCCATAAAATGACGAGTTTCTTCTGTAAGGGGTTGTATTTGTGCTATGGCGTTTTATAAAAAAAAGTACCAAAACCCAGTATATTCTCCAAAAACTTTTTTGTAAGACTTGTTAGACCAAACTTCCAGCGACATAATTGTACAGAATTTTATGCTCTAGCTGCTGATATTTTTTGAAAATATAGAAAAATAGGGTATTTCACCAAAATTTCAAACTTTTTGTTCGAATTTCGAAAAAATAAAATTACCAAACGACCCAGCATCGTTGTATCGATATAAAAAGCGTTTTTTTAATAATGCTATGTCATGCAGAAACTTGGGGACGGAATTTGTTGACAATAAAAAAAATCAAAAAATTCAAAATGCAATCATAAAAAGCAATATTTTGCAATGATGGGCTGAAACACCCTTTTTAATGGTCTTTTTTTGGCAAAAGAGTTCTCTACTGAGGAGGCCCTTCCTTTTGCAAAATTTGATTATGATTTTCTGGATTTTCTGAATTTTTTCAGGTTTCGCACCGCGCTTAAAAAGGTAAGTATGTACCTTCCATGCATCATAATTGTGACCGATAATGACCATTTTGTGACAGGAAGGAACAGGTTTTTGAGCGATAAATCAAAGTGGATTCACAATTCTGATTATATGTTCATGGTTCGACGATTTTTCTAAAAACAATCTTGATATGTACCACACATCCGCCGATGGATTAACACTAATGAGTTGTGCAAAATACTTAAAACCAACGTGGTAGGTATTAATGAGATATCTACAATTGACTGTTGATGTCACAATAGATATAATGTGGAAATGGGAAGACCTACCAGTGGCCAGTGCAATGTCATAAAAATGAAATTAGACAGGCTACGGGGACATTGTATTTGTAAGTGAAATAAAATTCAGAAAAATGGAAAATATTCGTTCACAATCAGATGAGGTTCATAATATGGGTATGGATATGTTTAAAAATTTTTAAAACTTCTTACAAGTTAGCCAACACTATAATAGGCCTATATACCGTATTCTCTCTATTTTAAGGCCTCCTCTAATATAGGGTCCCCCATCAATCGAGGTTGAAAAATATAAGGTCCTCCCTCTAATATAAGGCCTCTCTTCATTATAAGGCCTACCTAGACGGAGATTCTATAACGTAATTATCTGTTTTTTATAAAACGACCTTAGTTAATTTAAAATTTGATAGAACATTAATTTTGCATTCTGGGTGATATTCTCTCTATTATAGGCCTTTATATGCACAAAAATTTACAAAATACGCATAAAATATGCAGAAAAGTGTCAAATTATGCAAAATTATAAAAGATGAATTGAAATGTAAAAATTCTGCCTAAAAAGCAGTTCTATACTATTTAAATTGGTTATTTGCATATTTAAGGAATTTTCAAAAATCAAAAATAAAGTTCCAGAAAAAATTAATTTTTTAAAAATCGGGGTGCTAATGTCGGAACAGGTATTTTTTGTTCTACTTTTGACAACAAAATTTAAACTGCGTTTGAACGAGTTATAGGAAGTGGGGTAATACTTTGTTTGGTTTGTTCCCCCCTTTTTTGAAAAAAAAATCGATGTCCCAAAAATGGCTGAAAATCACATTCTAGGGCCAGTTATTAATTTTATTGTTATTTCATTGATTTCTATGCATAAAATTGAATTTTCAAAAAAAATTTTGACGTCAAAATTTTTCGACGTCAAAAAGTGACGTCAGATGACGCAGGACGTCAAAATGGACGTCAGAATCGGAATCAGCGTCAAAAATTGGCCCTAGAATGTGATTTTCAGCCATTTTTGGGACATCGATTTTTTTTTCAAAAAGGGGGGGGGGGGAACAAACCAAAGTATTACCGGAATTGTTCTCTAAATATTAAAAAATCACCAAGCAAAAGGTGCAATTACGGATGCGACAGCTTCACAAAGATATCCAAATAATAGCCTTCTTGCATGCTTATATTCTGCTGAACTTTGTACTCACTCCATTATCAAAATCCACCAAGAACGCGTCAAATGGTGATGATTAGGGGTGCTATGTGGTACTTATGTCATTAAAATGTATCAAAATTGGTGCAATCCAAAAGTTTCGAAATTGGCGCCGTCGTCGTGCGCCTTAAACATTTTTGAGTTATTAGTGCCACGGATGGCTTCAATTTCAAAATATAAGTTTAAAAAAAATTAAGACGCCGCCGATGGTTTTTTAAGCCCTTCATAGAGGTATTTCAAAAAAATTCTTGACTATAATCCATTCATGCTTCATTTTTATCGAAATTTTCTAATGAAATATTTTAGAACAAGTTTATCTACTAAAAGTTTATACAAGTTTTACCGAAAAACACCGTATTTTTCGGTAATTCGGGAAAATTTCGAACTTTTTGGCCGTATTTCGAAAAAAAAATACCATTCGAATTAGCATAAAATTCTGAACAATTTTGCCTTTTATACTTTTTGTTAACAAGTCTAACAAAAATGTTTCTGGCCAGACTTTTTTTAACACTTTTTTTAACGCCCCTATTTGTCTCTTTTTTAACGATCCAGCACCGTATATTAATATTATTGATATCGTTCAAATGAACACAAAACGAATTCATATTGCAGCTATAAAGCATATATATGTAGTATGGTCTTTATGATATATGTATATAATGATGATGATGATGATGCTGAAATTTGCGGATCTTAACAAAAAATAAATAGAGCAATTTTTGAAAAAATCGTCATATATTTAAAAAAAAATTTTTTTTTGAAAATTGACGCCCAATCAAAAACAAATGTTCATCTCATTGATAATTCACAAGCTGATCAAATCCAATTTCATCGCATCTTGGACATTTTTTGACAAAATTTTTTCTTCATGTTGAGCTTGACGGGTGACCGCTTGCTCGAGTTTTGCTAGCGCAGTACCGATGTTTCCCAACAACGCTTCAAATTTGCATTCCTTCGACAAATTCTAAAAAATAAATAAAATTTTATTTAATCACCATTATTAGCATAAATTTGCTATAAATGCTATATGTAATTGGACACTATTCCTCAAAGATGATAATTTTCACATGCACACAAACGACAATTTTCATATCTTTATTAGGCAGTAATATAAGTTATATATCTCTACAATCTTTTTGTGTGCATTTAAAAATGGCATAGTAATTACATTGAACATTTTTGGCCTAGACAATTTTGATTTTTTAGCAATCAAATTATTTTATTAGTGATAAGAAAGCATTTGTAAGTTTTCTAATTCCAAGAAAATTTACTTACTCAAACTCAAAACTGATTTAATGATAAGAAAGAATTTTTGTTTTTTTTTATAATTCCAAGAAAATTTTCTTACTCAAAAAATTTATAGACTGAGAGAACGAAACTTCTGAAAATTCTGTCTGTTGGTTCTTGATTTAGATGCTTGGTTTAGATTTTCTGGGCAAAAATCCAGCAAAAATCATAAAAAATAAGATTTCCAAAAAATCAATTTGGACTTTAAAAGGGCCTATAATCCAGATCGAAGCGGCTTATTTTTTTCATTTTTTTCTGAAAATTTTGTAAATGCCATTTAACGTCTTTAATGGATGTCCTAGCACCGACACTCGACACCACATAGATAGTTAGTTACCTTATGCTCCTGCTCCATGCTGAACTCGCCGCTCTCCATGACCAACTTGTACACCTTGCAGTCCTCTATCTGTACCCCATGCACCGGTTTGCCTTGCTTGTTCATATAAGTGAGATCCCAACACTTGGATGCCAGATCACATTTCCCAGTCAACTTCGTTGGAATTTGGCCATGGGAATTGGTCACCCCATGCGGGAATTTTATGACTCCTCTCCAACCTTCCTGGCCTTGGTCCTTACAAAAAATGCTAACTGCACACTCCATCCTCTCCTTCCCGTCCCAGGAATCCGATGCGGAAGAGTATGACAGCTTCTCAACATTCAGCTCAAAGATGATGTTGTCCTCATCGGCGGTGATCAGAGGAGTTGTGAGGATGGACGACACAATCATAATCAGTAGGACAACAGCAGGGAGCATGCTGCTGGATATTGAACAAAACGAGGTGCTAGGTTGTTTGAAAAATCGCCAAACGCGAAAATTAAGGCTACAATTTTTTCAAGCCTGCTAGGCCAAAACTTTAATGGGTAAAAAATCATTTTACATTTTTGGAGTTTTCTGATTATTGACCTTCTTTGAAAAAATTAAAAAAATAATAATAATAAATTATTTCATGGAAATTCGAAAAAATTAATGCTAAAGATAAATAATTAATAATTAATGCGAGTGAATAAATGCTTTTTATGGCTTTGTAGAGTAATTTTGAGAAAAATGAGTTTTATGATTGATTAATCCATTATTGGCGTCATGAATAGCACAATAAGACGAATCTTGTTTAGAGCATAGAGACTAAGAAAAATTTAATCTTTGGGTTTTCAAAATTATGACAAAGTCAAGGATAAAGAGGCTATTGTTAAACTTTAAACATGATTCAATATGTTCCTTTTTGTTCTACCAATCTGTCAGCACCTTTTTATAGGTCTTTAAAAATTATTAAAGTTGTTATAAACTGAATTACCTGCTTAATAATCGAAAATGTTCCCTAATGTTATGAACGTTATGATCATCGCAATGACAAGAAGATTTACCCGAGGAATCGTATTGAATTTTTTCCCCCAAAAATTTAAATTTTTTGGATCCACCATTTTCTGGGTGAAAGGACACTTCGCTACCCGCCGGTAGCGAAGTACCCTATCCTCCATTTTCTGCATCTTGAAAAGTTTCATAAAGAACCCTAACAAATTCCATTGAACACGAAATGAAAGATTGTGAGAATGGACGTCTAGATATTACATACATGGAATTTGGGGATCTATCGTTATATTTCGGCTCATCAGAACGTTGTAGGAAAAATATGTGATTTGACCCTTTTTGCCTTTGTTCTCATCTTTGTATTTCTTCATGTTGGCGTACATATTCCCCCATTTCGATGTTTTGTCCCCTCTCTGATTTTTCCCCTCCCTTTTCATTCATTCTTATTCCTCACTCGTCCGACTTGGTAAGGATCGAGCGAGTCGTGTGCATTGTATGTATTGTTTTTTGTGTGAGCGGAATAAAGGATTATATTCCGAGCTTCGAGTGGATTTGGAAAGGGTTAAGAAACCCGTGTCTACCTTCTTTTTTCGTATTATTACGTAGAGAAACCATTTTATTTTCAAAAATTGGTCAGAAAATTTAAATAACCTAATAAGAACTGTCCCATCAAATTCACTAGAATGACTTAAATGCCCACTCTATTATTTTCCTTTCAAAACTTTTTTTTTGCACTTTGACTCAGCACGTTTCGATAATGCCGTTGTGAGTTTTTTTGTAACCTAACATCAATACCTGCCGCCAAAAAATAATTGTTTTAAAATCAAAATTTTTCTTAAAAATGTTCAAATCAAAAACAATTATAATTATTCAATCCTCTAATTTTAAGAAAGAATACAAATCATTTTAGTTCTAATTTAAACGATGAAATAGATGTTATTGGAGGGAATATTTAAAAGTATTATTCAGTTTAAAAAAGCTATTCTGGGATACTGACTGTTCAAATGAGCTGTATTTATACCGTTGGCAACATAGATCCATTTTATTATCGCATATTATATGACACGTATATGCCAAATATGGGCTATTCTTTCATAGAAAGGATGTTAAAAAAATTTAGGTATGATACAAAAAGCGTGTTATGTATTAGCCTGTCCCAGGAGAGTCCATGGAAATGAGCCAAGTGGGACATTCCACTTACACTGTGTGGATGTATTATGTCTTTAACCTGCGCAATACTATTTGTAATACATTGTCATTTCTTAAAATCGCCAAAAGTGCAACTGAAAAGGATGACGTTTTTGGAGAAATTTTTAAAAATTTCTTTGAAAAAATCGGGAATTTTTTTTTATTTTTTGAACCAAAGAATGAAGAAAATCTGAAAGGAATGGACATGTATGTGTCGGGTGTCGGTCCGACAGTGTCGGTGCTGGGACGTTGAATAAAAAACCGCCACATGATGCATTTTGGCCGAAAACTTTTTCGTTAGACTTTTTTTTTCTTTTTCGTTAGACTTGTTAAACAAAAAGTATAAAAGGCAAAATTGTTCAGAATTTTATACTGATTCAAGGGTATTTTTATTTTTTTGAATTCGGCTTCGAAATATCCCCTAAAAACTTTATTTTACGGTATTTCGACAAAATTTCGAACTTTTTGGCCGAATTTCGAAAAAAATAAAATTACCATTTGATCAGCATAAAATTCTGTACAATTTTGCTTTTTATACTTTTTGTCTAACAAGTCTGACAAAAAAAGTTTTAGGCCAGATTACAGCTGGTTTTTTTAACGTCCCAGCATCTTTTAAAGAGCAAAAGGAACATTTTAATTTAAAATTTTTGGATTCATCGCCGAACTTATCATATTCTTCATATTGTAATAAATCGATCTCCTAAATTTGCTCGTTTAAACGCCAATAATATGTTCATAAATTAAGAATCAAATTATTGGGCAATGTTTAATGATTTGAATTCAATTATTTATTCAAAAATAAAGGAATAAAAATAATCTCAACAAAAACAAGTATTTGCAAAATGTTGTGTTTTTTTGGCGTCGGAAATGAGCACTTTTTCAGCTCAACTTCTTCAAAAGTTTATTAAATCCATTTTCATAGGATCTTTTGGACATCAACAGATTTAACCGATGTTTGGCCATTAAAATGATCTTTGATCGATGAAAATCCATCTACAATTGCCTTTTCTATGTTGCTCAACAATTGTTTGATTTCGCATTGCCTCGACAAATTCTGAAAAATTTATTTATTATTTTTTGGTCTGGCTTTAAAAATGGACGTGAGACAGGCCCTCTCGTCAGAATCATAAATAGAGAGTATGATATTGAAAATGCTAGAAACCAAAATTTTAGATTAAAATTAGCACCAACACAACCTTTTACTAGCATAAACCCACAAAAACTGAAGTGATGGCCAAAACACAACGGTACAAAATACCACAGACCAGCTAATGTCGAAATAAACTACAGTATAAAAATGAAAATACATACGAATTACAGTATCTACCCGGCACCTTTCTGTTGGCGGATCAATTTGCACTTCCACGGTGATGTCGCCTATAGCCGTGATTATTGGCAGAAGGGCGGACAAAATTGTGAAGATGATCAGACCAATAGATGACGTCATTTTGAAATACCTTATTCTCTCTAAAAACAACTCTTTTCTGTATAAATAAGACCCCCCCTTGAGAGAGACCGNCTGGAATCACCTCCTCTCTAACCCCCCTTCCCTGGAATTAAAGTTGGTTTAATCTGACGACCCTCATGGGGCCAAGGACGGGGTCCCAGCGGGGCGACCCTAGCGGGATCGGGGGCCCCGCGAGGAACAAAGACTCATTGTCAGCGTCACCCATTGTTGTTAAAAGCTCCGACTCCGATCGAGATCCCGTATTCCGAATTTCAGTACTTCAATCCCGGCCGACAAATGGGATTTCGGGTTTCCGGATAAGGATCATCTTTTGGGATATTTGAAATTCGGGATCGAGATTTCGGGACTCACTCTGGCAAATCTTGGTCGGGATCACATACATCTCTAATTTATACATGCATACCTATGTATGTGAATAACTATTTAATTATATATGGATATATACAGTTATATACAGTCAATTAGCCTATGTGTTACAACTCATAAGAATAGAAAATTAATTTATTGTGTTATTATAGGGGATTATTTAATATTTTTATACAATTTATTATATGCAAAACATTTTTTTAACAAAAATGTGTTAATCTATAATTATTGCATTTATTATATGCTTGAGATGGGAAGTTGTTTTGGAATAGAAAACTAATTTTTTATGTTTTTATTGGATGAACAATTATATTTATCAATTTTCTGATTAATTTTTTTAAAACTTCACAGAGAATAAGGTATTCATGATTTTTGGAGAGAATAAGGTATTCATGATTTTTGAACAAAAATAAATCAAATACACAGTGAATTTGTGGAGGTAGATTTTTGGACGGTCATTGATACCAGTGCTTTCGTGACCGACCATTTTCCGGTCATTAAATGACCACTGACCTGACCGGGAGTCCGGTCAGGTCAGGTCATTCAAAAAGTGACCTGACCGACCCTCCGGTCACGGTCATGTGACCCGGCCATGTGACCGGTCATCTGACCTTCAGTTTTGTAAAATCGATTAAAAAACTTGTAATATTTCTTTAACAATTCATCAAAAAATTGGAAAATTGAATAAAAGGGTATATTTAGTCAAACAAATAATGATTCAAATAAAGAAAAAGCTGCTTTTCAAAAAAGGTTCAATAAGACTAGTTCTGGTCGAAAACTTTTTTGTAAGATCGTTGGACAAAAAGTATAAAAAGTAAAATGGTTCAGAATTTTATGCTGATTCGAATGGTATTTTTATTTTTCGAAATTCGGCCAAAAAGTACGAATTTTTTCGAAAATATTTTTTTTGAAATTCGCCCAAAAAGTTTCAAAAATATTTTTTCGAAATTCGACCAAAAAGTTAGAAATAGCCCCTAAACCCCATTTTTCGGTATTTCGACAAAATTTCGAACTTTTTGGCCGAATCTCGAAAAAATAAAAACACCAATACTTTTTTGTCACCCTGTAGATAGAGACTAAAATTCTGCACATGGCCTTCTATAATTTCGGCCTAGTATTTCTTACAAAAAAAATTTCGGCCAAACTGGCCACAATGAGCTTTTTTAACGACCCAGCAACGACTCTCTCTAAAAAGAAATTTTATTTAATTGCTTCTGATCAACTTTCAATGAATTTATTGTTGTGAATTTTATGCGCGAGTGTCTTTGCTACAATAATGATTACAGTGATTAATTTATTGGATTGAGATTTGAAAAGTTGCTAGGGCATACATTCTTGCCTCAAAATTTCGGAAACAACTTTTCACAGGGTACAATTATTGTTTCTTGCCAAGCGCTGTTGTATTGCTGGTCAGTTTTCCACTCATATTATGATTTTTGTTAAGTTTACATCTTATTGATTATGTTTAGTCCAAAAAAATCAATTCTTTAAATATATTTTTGCAAAAATTTACCCTTTATAAAACCATTCCGAACTTTTTCCGCTCCCTGTATATTGAGGGATGAATTTCATGGAAATCCAGAAGTTCAAATAAATAGTTAAAAAAACAAAAATAATTTTGGCTTATAGCTGTGAAAATTTGTTTGCTTGCTTTGACCCGTGCTGGGTCGTTATTAGAGAAAAAAGTGCAAATGGTTATTAAAAGATGTAATTGGAAATAAATTAAAATTATTTAAAGATTTTTTAAATTAAAAATATTAATACAAAATGGTTATTATAAAAAGCACCAAGACATTAAAAATTGACAAAATATGGCCATAAAAGATAGATTAAAAAGTCAAAATATGGCCATAAAATATGGACTAAAATTGAATGATTAGTAAAGAGAAATTTGCTAAAAATTATATAGTAGCAAAGGATGCTTGTGAAAAAGATCCGTTCTATGGGTACGAAAATACAAGACACAGCAACCTCTCAAACACTACTTTCTTGATAGGACCAAAAGCTTTAAAAAATATTTTTAAATTTATTCGAAGAGGGGGGGGGGAATGCCAAAATTGAGAGAAACAAATCCAAAATATGTATGAAAATGGTAAAAGATGGAGAAAAATATGGAGGAAAAATATGTAAATTAAATGTCGCTCTAGAAACTTCTCTTTATTGCCAATTACCAATAAAACATGCACAATAAAACGGTAAAAATACCAACTATACAACATATGATGAGGCACATTATCACTCCCTGTTAGGATTGCTCAAGAAATGCATTGTAAAATGCATAATATATACGATATAGCGCCGGTAAAAATTTGAGATTTTTGAGCCATTTCTTAAGAAATCCCGTCATTCTTTAGTAAATGATTCAGGCTGTAGAATTTTTTAGGGATTTCAATGTAAGGTACTTGTCGGCTTTGTGCCCACTTTTTGACACCCCAAAATTTTGATTTTTTCAGATTTTTATTAAAAAATGGATTCCCTGAGGTGATTTTTGAGACTTAATCCGATTCGGACGTCCATTTTGACATAATGCGTCTTCTGACGTCACTTTTTGACGATGACGTCGAAAATTTTAAGTAAAATCATTGACTTCCCTTGGGTAATTTTTGACGTTGACTCAGAATCTGATGTCCATTTTGACGTAATGCATCCTCTGTCGTCACTTTTTGACGTTAGACCATTTTGTTTTTTTTTGACGTCAGCCTCCAAAAATGACGTCAGATGACGCATAAGTCAAAATAGACCTCATAATAGGAATCAGCGTCAAAAATTACCCTGGTAATTTATTTATTCATAAAAAATAAAAAAATTTGGAAGTCAAAATGTGGACACATACACCCGACAGTATCCAAAGTAAAAATTTCTCATTTTCCGAGACTCATCACCCGATAAACGAGACCAAGAGGCAAAAAGCAGCAAAAAATCTCGACCAAGACGACTCGATCGTCACGGCCGAGAGTCTCGAGAGTGCCGTGTCATTGGAAAAAAGTGCAAATACAGCAATCAAAAGGAAAGGACGGATATGAGTAGCTATTACGAAATGACTAAAGGGCAAAACGACTAAATATTATATAATATAAAAATTAAAATTAAATAAAAATATTAAAAGAATTTTAATTCATTATAGCCTCGAATTTTTGTCAAATTTTAGATCGCATATTAGAAATTCCGAAGGTTTTAAAAATATTTTTCTTTACATTTAGGTATGTGCCTCGTTTTTTCTGGATCTGGAACCCAGTAGGAAATATAATTTCCAAAACAATTACTATAGTAAGTTTTTTCCCATTCATTCAAAAAAATTATTTGAACAAAATTAAATGCAGAGTTTTAGAAATTTAAAAAAGCTTCAATAGGTTCGGAAAACCATTTATATATTTTCCAGAAAAAATAATTTTTGTTAGTTTTATTACATTATTTTTATTTTATAATTTTTGGTTATTTTTGTTATTTTGTCATTATTTAGTCGTTTTGCCCTTTAATCATTTCGTAATCGCTACTCATATCCGTCCTTCCCCTTTTGGTTACTGTATTTGCACTTTTTTTCTAATGACACAGCACGAGTCTCGAGCAGTCAGTCTTACTCCCTAAAAGGTATCCATACAATACACAATAAAACGATAAAAATGCCAATGATGATGACCCCAATTGCCATTCTTTTCTTCCTTCGATGTCCATTTCCAACTACTTAAAAATAGTATTTAATTTAAAAAATAAAAAACTTATTAAATCAATTTTTAATAAGTGCAAAACTAGGCATTTCAACAGGTGCTTATGCCAAAAATGCTATAACTATTTAAAAGGACGAAAAATAGGATTTAAAATATAATATAAATATTTATTTTTTTTTCAAAAAGAAAGAACACCAAAAACATTAATAAAATTTGTAATATAATTTTTACATACCCTACACCTAGAAAAAAAATACGGATAAACTTTTACTTTTAATTCCATAATTTTGCGGAAGAAATTTGGCGAAATATCCCATTTGGATGATGGTTTCCAGGCTCGGAAGACGGTCCACATACTCGCTTCTTTAGACCCTTTACTATTTTCTGCTCGAAACAGCGCTTTCAGCAAGACTTTTGTCACTGACAAAATATCACATTTACTGTGCTTTTTCGTTCCAATTTCCATCGGTTGAACATTGGCCAGAACAACACCCTCCAATTTGGCAAGTTGGCTGATCAAATTTTGCATTTGGCCCATTAGTTTTGGGACTTTTTCGTTACTAAAACTGCGAATTTCCTGAGAGCATTCGACCATCAATGGAATTATCTTGGCCATTTTCGGGTTTTTGGCCACAATTTTGCCGAAAAATTCTCCCGAATGGAGAGATCCGTATAATTGAGCTAATATGGGCCATTTGTCCAAGCCATCCGTGGCCCGTTTGAAGCCGGTGCTTATCCGTCGGATGCTTTTGTTCATCTTTTTCATTAGAAGAAGAGATTTATGATTCGAGCCACTCGATGTTGGTTTTGGCTCAAATTCATCCAATTTTTGGGTATCATATACTAATTTGTATACCGTATCTTCAGATTGTTCCATGTCCGCCGGTTGTTCCTGGTCCAACTTGGCATTTGCCATCTCGTCCACCAATGGCCTGACTTTGTCCAAATCGCACAACAACCTGCGCATATCTTCGTCCTCTTACGGTACCATGGGGGCTATGGCACCGTACCAAGAATTCGGATCATGGACCGCCTCCGTTGACCCATTTTGATCGCATTGGACAGATTCGCAACAATGTTTGAGTGCCATTAGCACAAAACAGCAAAGAATGATTGCACCCATTTTTATGGAAAGCATTTTATTCGAAGTGAGTTTGGTGAATTTAATTCTTAATTATTTATTTTTAACTAAGAATGGCACAAAATACATTAACAATATTTTATTTTTTAATTTTTCTTTTTTGATCTTTATAGATTGTCCAGATTATCAAGTTTTTTAGAATATTAATGGGAAAATTTTTTGCTAAAAAATGAACAAAATGAAAGATAATAATCAGATTTGACTAAGAAATAGGTGAATATCCTCGAAAAGATAAAATTGATTAAAATGGTTTAAAAATTTGCAAAATAAAAATTTAAAAAAATTTTGGCTGAAAAAATTAGGTGAGAATTCCGACCGGAGGCAATACAGGGTGCGCCAAAAGTCCCTGCACTCATTAAATTTTAAATAACTTTTTTATTAATTGATCAATTTGCAATTAAATACTCTCAAAAGATGCTCAACATAATAATGTATAAAAACATTTATTAGATTTTAAACATCCCGCCCTTGGAACAAAAATAAAGATAAAATTGCGCGGAAATTTTTTTGTAAATGCGCCGCACCTTTTTTGGTCTAATTACTAGGAAAAAAATTTTCCTTTTTCAACGCAGCTATGGGGTGGGAATATTTTTTATAACTTTTATATCAAGCAACGGAAATTTTTAAGTGGAAATTGTAGAGAACTAATTGGTCTATACCATAATAGAAAGATCTTTTTCAAACATTCATTCTCAAATAAATTCTGAATTTTTATGGTCCGAATTTTTCTTCCATCTCGAAACGCCAAAAAGGGTTCAATTTTGGAGGCTCTTTATTCCAATAATTGGAAAATAATTTTTTGGATATTTATTGACTAGGTTTATAGAGAATTAATGAACTACAAAATAATAAAAATAGCAAAGCAATCTATGCTCTAGAAAAAAAAGTTATCGGCAAAATAAAAGTGTGCAAAGACTTTTGGCGCACCCTGTAAAAACTGTAAAAAAGATGAAAATTTTGGAAATTCGTGCTCGAATTCGTGTTCAGCATCTTCGAAAACATAAAATGAATAAAATATTTTAAAATTTTTCATTTTTAAAATTTTAGTTGATTTTTAGAGAAATCTGGTTCAAAAAGGGTCAGAATAAACTAAAATAAATATATTTACCGGTCGTTGATAAAATTCAATAATAAAATCGAAAAATTATGGTACCTAACTTGTAAATATGAAAAAGTAAAAATAGATAATACATGATATAAGCCTATTTTTCGAGATTTTATTTCTGTTTATATAAGGCGAAAATTCATCAAAAAACACGTTGTTCATATTTTTGGCCATTAAAATTTTACATTAAATGCACAAAAATTATCTAGCAGAAAAATCGATTTGGCATTTGCTCAAAATTAATACTATTTTATCCCGATTTTTGTAGCGAATACGTGAATTTACCACCAATACCCATTTATATCGAAAAAGTGATCAATTGTAAATCAATTGTATGGGCAATTTTTTTTTGAAAAGCTAAATTAATATCATTTATATTTATGGTAAAATGGGATCATCATATAAATAATTTCACTCATATGCCAACAATTTTTTTTATATTTTTGTATTATTTTTGTGATCACTGATGGAGTCAAGTTTTGATGACATTGTTGTTTTCCGAGATCTATGAGAATTTATAAAAAAAAAGAAATATTTTTTATCAATTTCGTTGATTTTATTAACAAATAATAATTTCTGATTTGTTAACTTCTTATCAGTTATCAAATTCATAAGAGAACATTTTGGCACTTCTCTGTTAATTGGAGAAGGAAATTTGAAAAACTTTTGCCGATAAAAGTTAGAAAAATTTTCTTGAAAATTTTTTTAATATCAACTTATTGAGCATAATACTTTTATTGAGCACAATTGAGCATAATACATGGGTGTGGAAAAAATACACGAAAACTACGGTAGCATCAAAACCAGTAGAACGTATAAGGTACGTCATGAAGTTCGTGGATGTACTACGGACGAGAGCAGGTGTCAAACATGATCATAATATTATAAAAAATTGATTAATAACAACCTAATTATTAAGTCGAATTGTTCCATCAATTTGTCAAAGTTTCAACTCATTCAAGAATTTATGCAAAAAAGACCGGCAAAAAATAGAGAAAATGAATTTACTACTAGCAAATATCATAAATCTGAATGCGCAATCGTCTGAAAAATCATATCATATGATCAGAAAAAGTTGATTTTTATATTATATTGACATCGCATCTTTGTCAATCTCTGACTTAATTATATTATTATTTTTCAAATAATCTTAGGTTATCTTTATTTGTTTATAATTTTTTTTATCGTATTTTTCAATTTTATAACTCATTATTCTTATTTGAAGGTGCTTAAAAAAGGTTGACTTTCGCATAATTTTGTGGTGGGGTTTTTATCTTTTGGTGAGTTTTTTATATGATCTTTGAAAAAATCGGAATTTTCAAGCTCTTGGCCTTGTCCAATACTCCACCATTGCCCAAAATATAAAAATTATGTATTTTTGATCAAAAAATGTAAATACAAAATATGCATAAAACATACAAATATTCTCTGCAATAATATGCAAATATTAAAAGTCACACTAGAAGGTTCTAATCAAGTGGAAAATGCGTTTTTCGTGGTTATTTAGCACCCCACCATATTTGGTCAATTTTAATGCATATTTTGGCGCATATTTTGGCCTTTTTGAACATATTTTTTACGCGTATTTTGCCATTTTATAAGGCATGACTATCCTCACCCTATTCATTAGCATCAAATCCATAAGGAAAGGGAACGCTTTTCACGCTGATATCTAAACTATCACTATCAAAAATTGTGCAAATTCCCTTTTTATTTCGTATTATCAATAATTGCTTATTTATTATCTTTAATTTAACGTTGATTATTTAGAACATCATTACCAGATGTTGGGATTTCATTGATCAGAATGTGTACGATGTGGTTGAGGGCGACAATTTCCTGGAAATTGATCAGGAACTGCTGGGCGAACTCCTTGGACGGGACAAATTGATGATGTACAGAAGACCCTGGAGGGGAGGAGAAATCGCACTCTGGAGAGCCGTAATTTATCGATTAATTATCGATTTATTTATTATTTATCAATTTTATTGATTTATTTATTGATTTGGCACTTCGCTGGCCCGACAAGGAATGTAGCCGAAAAGGGCTGGAAATTTCGCCAGAAAATCGGCGCTAAATGCTCGGACCAGCACTGTACAAAATCCGGGTTTTCACTGATCAAAAAAGCTGATTTTAAGCGAGAAATTGGTGAAATTTTTTTGGAATTTTGAAAATAAGAAAAATTGACTTTAAGCTCCGTTGGGTGTTTTGACCGAAAAGGATATCCATAATGTGAAACATTCGTGACCGAACAGAGCAATTTGGGACAAAAATGGCCTAAAATTTTCTTCAAGAAAACGAGCCTGAAGCTTTTTATAAATCATTCGGCTTCACTTTTTTAACGTATTTTATTATTTTAAATTTTTTGTCATTTACGATAAATATAAAATTGATCTTAAATAAAAGTTTATAATAATGGCAAAAACTAAATCTTTTATATTTTCTATCGGAATGATTAATGTGATGAGTGAAGAAAGAATGAATGAAGGTTTCTTAATAATTCCCTGATAATTATAATTTTCTATATCCATTCTAACAAGTGAGTGGCTATCTCGAAGCACCAAAAACCCGGTCGGTCATAAAAAACCAGGAAAATTGCGGATTTTTTTTTCAAAAACTCGGAAAAAATAGAGATGTCTTGGCGACCCCGGTAGTATGCCGCCAGAGAAAATGTTGATATTTGTTACCAATATATTAGATTAATGCCAGCACATATAACTGCGAACATATTGTTCAAATTGTTCAAAAATGTCTCTTAAAATCAATGATCGTACAGACATAAATTCTTTCATAATATTATATAATTTTTAATAAAAATGATTATACATTGCCATAGTAAGTATATGATGTGTGAGCATTTAATCATGGGAATTTTGTATAAAATATCTTATTTTCCAATGTAAGGTCTCTCTATAAAATAAGACCCCTCTCTAATAAAAGGCCCCTTTATGAGAGTTGAATGTTTGATTTTTAACCAATTTGCCTTTTGATTTAAAATTGCAAAGAATTCAAAAATTTTATTTTAAGATATGAAATGAATAATATCGAAAAGCTTAATTTATTGCGACAATGATGGATTATGTGATGATGAACCATTTTCTACTTGATTGATTTTTGAAAAAAAAACATTTTTTGCTACTTTTTCACTTAACCCTCTTAAATTTTGCTAATTTTTTTTGACCAATTTAATCAATTTTAGAAGTGATCTGGGGATTTTTAGAAGCACTAAGATCGAAGTCGAATTTAATTTCAGATATGATTATGAGTTCATCAAATCTATGTTTTTCTAACATGATCCTCATGATTCCTCCTAAGATAAAGCTTCCCTCTAAAATTAGGCCTTCCTTTAAAATCTTTACATGTACGCTAGACTATGTTCTTTAAAATCGTACAAAACGAATTGTTGAAAAAGCAAAACTCTTATGAAATCATAATTTATGATAAATCTTCGAGCTTAACATGCGTAAAAAACTCTGAAAATTTGTTGGGAAAATGCAAAAAATAATTCAGTGTGGGTAAAATGAAAATACCTTATTTGAGTTATATTTTGCTTCTGCTTTACAACCTTTAAAAAAATAATGCATTCCTCTAAAATAAGGTTCCCCTTCAGTGATGATTGAAAAAATAAAGCCTATTCCTTATTTTAGAGAGAATACGGTGTCTCTATATTGTTATGTTAGTCCAAAATTATTCGTTACAAAACTTTTATCTTTAAAAATTATAGGTATGAATTTTATTAAATTTTGCATTTTAATTAACTCGAAATGTTCAGGTTAGCGAAATGGCCAAATTGGCACCAATTTTGATATTAATACTTTTATTCCTCTCTCCTTCTCCAATTTATGGTGCCAGAGCTAGGCACCATGTTTTGCCTGCACATGGTAAGTTTGGTCATTCAAAAATAATAATATTTTGAGGAAAGTTTGCCGTTTTTAACCAGGGTGCCCAACGAAAAAATTTTAAAATCAGAACATTTGGCTCAAAACTCAGATTACTAAGGTCCGGATTTCTAGGTTATAACTTATTTTTGGAGCATACTTATGATAGAATATGCATTTTTGTATTTTTTGTTTTTGTCTTTTCGTAATTATTCCTGTATTTCACATTTTTCATATTTTTAGAAAAATCGCAAACAAAAATTATGATTTTTTAAAATTGACCTACTTTTCAAAAAAAGGCTCAAATTCACAAAATTTTCTCCCCTATCGGATCGAGGACATCTTAAACCAGTAAATTTTCTTCAAAATTTTTAATAAAATAATTAATTTTACGAAGTCAATAACCCAATTTTACGAAATCAACTATGGTGGCATAGCCTGGATGCGGGAGTTTCACTCACCCCTAATCCCAAATGGAAAAATTACAAAAAAAAGTCAGGAAGCTTGGGAAGTATGGAAAAAGAATTCTTAAGAAATGGGTCCAATTAAATCACAGAAATTTCTTCGATATGACTTTTTTCCTTGGTGTTCTGTGTGTACAAGAATATTTTGTACCACACAGAACACCAAGGAACGGACGAGCTTTACTTCCGAAAATCACGAAATGCATTTTGTTTGCAAATGCGAAAAGCGATAATATTTTTGCATAATTTTTGTTGGAAAATAATAAAAAATTATTCTAAAAATCGACGATCTTTTGCAACTATTTTGCATTTTTAGCACCAATTTTGGACTTTTTTAGCACCTATTTAAGTACATATTTTGATGGTTCTTAGTTCTTAGCACCTAAAAATCCGGGCCCTACAGATTACATGATCAAAAAACAGAATATTTTGAAAAATGCTTATGAATCAATCGTAAAAAATGGGGGGAAATCGGTCGTGGATCAGGCAATCTTTTGGCATGGGTCCAGCAAAAATTATTCAACATTTATTCCTCTAATACGAATTATGCGATAATTTAAAAAAATTCAATGATTTATTGAAATTACTTAGGAGACCCCGCGAAAATCTGTCCCCAACCACTGGCCCCGCAAGGGTCCTCCGTGGTAACCCGTCCCCACCTAATTTAAATGATTGATTTCGGCAGATTGTGAGTTTATCAATCTTCCTATGAAAAAATCATCCATTTTATATTTTCTTCAGTGATCCAAATTTGACATTGTAAATTTTCCTTAATCACAACATTGGCATTGGCACCAAAGAGAAGACTAAATTTGTTCTTTTAGCATCAGTCAAAGCTGAAGGCATAATTCACTTCAAAGTCGAAAATTTTTCGGCACTTTTGAGACAGCGGCAATACATTGCCAACCCGGTCAGTTACAGCAACACGGTGCTGATCTGTGGCATTCCGTGGCAATTGTTGGTGAAATGTTACAAAGACGGGCAAAACAATAATTACCTTGGCATTTTGGTAAAGTGCAAGGCCGACAGATGGGGTAATCGCGCTGCTATGGGCTCTATGAAATTTCGTGGTGCTTGCGAGGGAGCTATGGCGTTTTATAAAAAGTGCCATAATGGGCGTTTTATAAAAAAGAAAACTCAATATGTTCTCCAAAAACTTTTTTGTAAAGCCTGCTAGATCAAATCTTTCTGCGATAAATTGGGCAGAATTTTATGCTCTATCTTCTGGTATTTTTAATTTTTCGAAATTCGAACGAAAAGTTTGAAAATTTTCGAAAATATAATGAGTTTTTTGAAAAAATGAGTTTTTCATGAAAATTTCGAACTTTTTGGCTGAATTTCGAAAAAATAAAAATATAAGAAGATCGAGTATAAAATTCTGCACAATCTATCGCTGGAAGTTTTGGTATAGCTGGCTTTATAAAATAAAGTTTTTGGAGAACATATTGAGTTTTGGCACTTTTTTATAAAACGCCCATTATGGCATTTTTTATAAAACGACCTAGCACCCTTGCGAGTTATCTTATCCAAAAAAACTTGTATTTCGGAGAAGCTTTTATTAGACACAACCCACTCCTGTCCATGTCAAAAATTTAATAATGTATAAGAAAAAAAGCTTATATTCTTATAAATTCTTAGTGAGGAAATTATACTCGTGGCCATAAAGAATGTTCCAATTTTTTCTAAATTAAAATTTTGTGAAGTGAAATAAAAATGGCATGCAAAAAGAGAGAACTGAGAAGATTAGAAATTAGAATGGAACAGAATTTCGCTTCAAAATTTAGTTTCCATAATAACATTTTTTGGCCACGGCTAAATGAATAGTTACATTTTAGTGTTTTTGGATCAAAACTCAAAAATCGTAAAAAATTATGCAGACGGAAAATGAATGCCTTCTTGGTTAGCTTTTTTGCGAATTAATGACCCAAATTGACTGGGATTGTCTGCCGTGGGTATCTGTCTGCCCCCGCGATAAGATTAATTTTCATGCGTATTTTTAAGCAAAAGATAGATTTTTCATCCAAAAATCCGATTTTTCCACTTTTTTGACCATTTGCACTTTTTGGGTTAGCGCACTAGCATGAAATTTCGTCAGTAAACTCAAATTGCCTGGGAAACTTTTTTAGGCTATGTCAGACCAAGAGTATAAAAGGCAAATTTGTGGAGAATTCGAAGCACTATCTGTTGGTCTTTTTAATTTTTCGAATTTCCCTGTAAATAAATTTAAAATTTTGCGAACATTTCGAAATTATGGTTTTTACTAAAAATCTCGCACTTTTTTCAGGGAAATTCGAACTACTAAAAAAGATAGAACTTAGATTTCTACACAAATTTTACCCTTTATAGTGTTGGTTTAAAAAATAAAAAAATTTACTATATAGGTAGTTTTATTATAGTTTAAAGTGCAAAAATGAATATTTAAAAAATAAATTAAATTAAAATAAAGGGCGCTTAAGCCTATAAATCTGTAATTGGATTAGATAAATTAGATAAAATTATTATATATTTTCATAAAATGGCAAAATTCTTTAGAACAATTCTTTAAGAGAGATCTTCGAAGTGGAGTTGTATAGCTTCGATAAAGCCGCGAATTATGGCAGTTAAGCAGAATAAAAAGGACTATGAAAAAATTTCTGCCGATTTTCAAAATCATAAATTCCATGTCAAAGGAAACTGTTGGGGGACCAATGTTATGATCAAAGTTGAGGTGAGATATAAATAAAATTGATAAATTTTTGAATATTTTATTTCATTTGTATGTCGTTACTTAATTAATGAACAAAATATTTTTTATCTATTTTTTGTCAACTCTCTACTAGATAAAATCGGTAATAGAAATACAAATTATTAAAATTGTCTGAAAAGGAGTTTCTAAAGGGGAGGAGGCTTCCAATGGCATAGAATCCGAATTTGATGTTAGAAATGCGAGCTCAGATTAAGTCAAAAATTATTTTTTTGCTGGAAAAAGGTGAAATACATGTTTAATTTTGGGTGCATATCATTTCTCCTCCGCAGGTGAAAAATGGTGATAACGGCGGGGAAATGATTGTCTCGGTAAATCTTATATTCTTTATTTTGTCTCGGTAATCTTCTCTTATTGCGAATGATGTTCCCGTCCTAATTCATATTTCATCTTTTTCACAGAAATAAATTTTGACTGATCTGATCTCGCGTGAAAATCATGTTAGTTGATAACGACTGTACAGTGTAGAGTGTACAGTCCAGTCCAGTCCATACAGTCCAGTCCATACAGTACAGTACAGTACAGTACACTACAGTATAGCACAGTACAGTATCGTCCAGTATAGTACAGTACAGTACAGTCCAGTACAGTACAGTACAGTCCAGTACAGTACAGTACAGTAGAAGTCCAGTACAGTACAGTACAGTACAGCACAGCACAGTACAACACCGTATAGTACACTACAGTATAGCAAAGTACAGTATAGTACAGTACGGTACAGTACAGTACACTACAGTATAGCACAGTACAGTATCGTCCAGTATAGTACAGTACAGTACAGTCCAGTCCAGTACAGTACAGTCCAGTACAGTACAGTACAGTAGAAGTCCAGTACAGTACAGTACAGTACAGCACAGCACAGTACAACACCGTATAGTACACTACAGTATAGCAAAGTACAGTATAGTACAGTATAGTACAGTATAGTGCAGTACAGTACAGTACAATACAGTACAAGTCCGGGCTCCGCCTAAAAAATATGTAAATTTTATTCCCATTCTATTATACCTTAGGATCTGATGAAGCCTGAAAATGGCTGGTATGACCCGATAAATGACTTCATTATCGTGGAAGTTGACATCAAGGCAGACCCACCGAAGGACCTTCAGTGAGTTTTATCGGAGAGAGATATTACTTAAATCGAATTTATGCCAATTCATGAAAAAAAAATTAAAAATTAAAAAATTTCTTTTTGATAAACGCCACTTAAAGGATGGCGCACAAAATACTGTCACCACAGTAAATAAAAAACTGGATCGTTCAAATTACAAAATACAAACAATACTCTCAATAGGGTTTAAAACATATTACAGATTTTAGTGTTCCCCTTTTATTAATACTTATATTATTACTTTGTTAGTCCAAAAAGCGCAAATCCAACGAAAAACATAAAAAACGATGCCAGAAAACTGCCACATTGTCCAATCTGGCCGAACTTTTTTTAGCTTACTAGCCAAAGGATGCAAAAATCAAGTCGATTCGTTGCAGGGCTGGATGCAATTGCTGATTACGAGTTACGGATTTTTGCGAAAAATCCGAAATAAGTCCGTACACCCCTATACAAGAAATTTTGAGAATTTTTATTTATTTTCAATTTGAATAATTTTTTCACATAAAGTTAAAGTGTCTGATTTTTTTAGATATGACCTTTCTCTAAAAACGACATTTTTGGCCCTTTTTCTCTTTCTCATATACAGTATACACTTTAATTATAATCGATGTCTATGGTCCCCTATAGCAGGACCGTTGTCAAAAAAACTAGCAAAAAAATTGGATAAGGGAGTACAAATTTTTCCCACGGTCCCAATACGGGCCGGTAGATAAAAGTTGAAATCTTGGATCCATTTCTTAAGAAAATGAAAATTGATTGATTCATTTATCTGCCACAACCAATGTTTGGGCGTGTCCAGGAAATGCACGAACAAAACAAAGCAAATGTAAGGGAGAAGAGGAAATGCCTCCCGTGAGTGATTCCCACCCCATGAAAGCATCCATTAAAGGGCGGGAGAAAGTGATCGCTGTAGTTTAGTGGATAAGAACACTCCCCGGATTGGAGAGACGTGGGTTTGAGTGCCACCGGCGGTCTAACGTTTTGCACGTTTTGCCCAAGCTTTAGTGATAGGTGCTATTTTGGCCAAATCCCTAGGAAAGTTCAAGCTGAGGGATTCGTTTTGTGGGGAGTAGCATAGGCATTCAAAATGATTTTGCATTACATATTAGGCTTCGGATAAAATTTTTGATGCATTTTCGATTTGTTGATTATATTTGCTCAAAGTTTTTGGATTTTAGAAAAAAATTTTGATGCTAGCTAGAAGTCCATTAAAGATTTTGGGCTCAATTGCAGTTTAGCCGTCCTTAAATATTTTAACCGTCCTTAAAATTTTTAGCTGTCCTTAAAACTTTTAACCGTCCTTAAAAACTTTAGCCGCCCTTAATAATTTTTAACCGTCCTTAAAACTTTTAGTCCTCCTAACATAAAAATTTTAAAAATTGAATTTGCAATAAATCGTCGTTATGGTTATTACTAAGGGTTGCAGCTTGCAGGAATCCCCGCGGGGACGGGTCACCGCGGGGACGGGGACTGGCGACCCTCGCGGGGACGGGGACAAATTTTCGTGGAGTCCCCGCAGGGACAAGAATTTTTTCTAAAGAAAAAAATTCGAAATTTTTTTTAATCAATGAAAATTCATTTTATATCAATTAAAAACTTTTTAAAATTAGGTATTTTTAAGACAATTTTGAAATTTTTCTCGAAATCCGAGAACTATGAAAAAAAATTCTAGTTCTTCTTTGGTTTATAGAAATTTAAAAATTTTCAATTAGAAATTTTTTTCAAAGATCGAGGCCTATATAATAATGTTGGATTTTTTTTCAAAAATCTAAAGGACTATTTTTTATTGTTTTTTTTATTTTTATAAAGTGTTATTATGCATTTGATCGCGAATAAATTGTTAAGGACGGCTAAAAATTATTAAGGACGGTTGAAGGTTTTAAGGACGGCTAAAAGTTTTAAGGACGGTTAAAAGTTTTAAGGACGGCTAAAAATTTTAAGGACGGTTAAAATATTTAAGGACGGCTAAACTGCAATTGAGCCAGATTTTGTTCTATTTGTTAAATTCCTTGAAACTTTTTCTAAAATTTAAATTTTTTTAATGTCCCATGCAGGGCTGCGTCGGATGATCCGAAATCCGATATCCGTTATCCGAAATCCGATGCTTTTCTTGATCCGAAATCCGTTATCCGATCCGAAGATTTTTGGGCTGATCCGATCCGAATCCGGATAATTGCTTTTGGAAAATGTCTCTTTTAAGAGGTTCGACCCCCAATTTTGAGCTTTAAAATTCGGAATTTTCTGCTTTTTTCCTTACGAAAGAGGATCTAATTTTCAATAAAAAAATTTTCCTGGCAGCCCTATCGGGACCGCCAGTAAATCTTTAATTGAAATTTTTACATTAATTACTTCCTTTAGACAAAAAAGGTAATTTTTCTTAAATAAATACTTAAAAAAATTCTCCGGTGGTCTCTACTTTTTCTTCCTTAAAAACTGATCAATTTTCCTAAGATATCGCAGTTTAGAAATCGATAATTTTCTTAAGAAAATAAATATTTTTTTCTATATTTTTTACTATCGCAGAGAAAATTTTCAGATTCTTATGATATGAATATAAATCAAATTTTTTTCTTAAAAGGTGAATTATAATTTAAAATTTTTCTCCGCCGATCCCAAATTCAAAAATGGTAAAATTTAGAAACAAAAATTTTATCAAAAATGTCTTTCTGGGGGGCAAGGGGAGGGAGGTCAGAGGGGGGTCTCTGTCGGCTGTCGGCCCCGATAGGGGCCGCCGGAGAAAAATTTGAGAAATTTTGATGGCTTTTAAAGGAAATCGGACCATGTTTCTTCAAAATTTTCAAGAAATGGCCTGGTCGGGGAAAGGAAGAAAAAAAAATTAAAGAAAAGAGAAAAAAATCGCAAAAAATTGAACCATTTTCTCAAGAAACTGGTCTAAATTCACAAAAATTTTAACCGGCGGCCCTTATAGGGGCAGCCGGCACCCCCGAAATTTCTTCAAAAAACTTGTTTCATGTAAAAATTGACTGAAATTCTTACTAAAAAGACTAAATTTTCAAAAACTTTTTTCAAAAACTAGATCAAGTTTATTTCTTTATCGATTTTTTTCTTACTTTTTGGTCACTGTAAAAAATTTTTGACATAAATTTTTTGATCCGAAATCCGATATCCGTTATCCGAAATCCGATATTTTTCTTGATCCGAAATCCGTTATCCGATCCGACGATTTTTGGGCTGATCCGATCCGATGATCCGATCCGAAGTTTTCGTTGATCCGACGCAGCCCTGGTCCCATGACGCAAATGTTTGCTCAGCCATTAATAGGGATCACAGAGCAATTTTTTAGAAAAATTATTTTATTTTAGGAATCCGATTTATATAGAAATGCCGTATTCTTCTGTGGGAAGTAGGATCAAGGAACTGTACAAAAGCGGAAAAGGTGCGGATGTTCACTTTCTGATCGGCGGACCTGAAGAGGGACGAAAGGAGGTAAAAATTTAATATTTTCTTAAAAATGTTATTAATTTTTATGTATTTTATTGGAGAGACCAAATTGAAATAAGCTAATTAGTATAGAATTGATAATCAACAAATCTGCACATTTTGAACCTCGCGATTGCTAAATTTTCCTCTGGAAAAAATAGATACCGTAAATTCTCTATAGTAATGCCTAGTCAGTCTATAAGGGAGCTTTATAATAGCGGAGGCCTTAGGCCTTATATTAGAGGGAGGCCCTTATATTTTTTAAACCTCCATCGAAAAGACATTTTACAGAGAGGACTTATGATAGAGGGGGGAGGCTTATATTTTAGAGATGTGGTATACGGGTTTCAACTGATTAATTGGTATTCATGGTTGTGAGATGGCATGGGTCGTCTAAGGGTAGTCGCGAAATGATATCGAGAGCTGCTGCTCCATGTTTGGTCGTTCCCCTAAAAACTGATAACGATGAGAAATGATCACAACTAAGGTTTTTTCGAAGCTAGGCAGACCAAACGTATAAAAGCAAATAAATGGAGAAAATTATTTCTGATTCTTGGCCTTTTTCGTTTCTTGAACTTATTTTTTGTATTTCTTTTCTAAAACTTCGTATTAATTGAAAAAATCTTATTATTTTAAGCTGATATCAGCCCATAGGGCCGTCCTGCTCTTGGCTTCGGATGTGTTCGAGGCAATGTTCCGTTTTGCCAAGGAGCAAGGCAAAGACGCTGGGGAGCCTTTTAGGGAGCCGGATGTAAAACCGGAAGTATTCGAACAGTTGATCAAATACATTTACACGGATGAGCTTGATGGACTGAACGAGTACAATGTGTACGACATCATTGAAGCAGGTGAAAAGTTGGCGCGACTTTTGCGGTCCATGTCATAACTAGGGATGTGATTTATAAGCAAATGCATATTTACATATTTTGCTGCTTCAGAGCGACCTGAAAATCACATAAAACATGCTAAAAACAAGTAAAACGTGTTTTTGGCATGTTTTGAACGCTCTAGAATGGATTTCTAACTGCATATTTTTGCATATTTTCGACTTTTTGTGCTTATTTTGCATGTTTCCCAGTTTTGCGCATATTTGAGCAAATTTGGTCATTTTGAGGCAAATTTTGCGCATATTTTGGAATTATTAAGCATATTTGAAAAAAATCTAAATTTTTTGAAATTTACGGATTTTTTTCGAATTTTTCTAGAGTTTTTATAAAATTCCATCATTTCCTAGGCCTAAGTCTAAGCATAATTCATTTAAATTGGCCTACTTTGGCTTACTCTAAAAAAGTTATGATCACAATATATTTTTTGGCCAAAATGCAGAATATTTTGGCCATAACTTTTTTCGTAATTCGAAACAACTTGGGCTTATTTTATGGCCATATTTCCCCTATTTTTTATTATCAAACGCATTTTATTTAGATTGCGTTTGAAACGATTTAAAACAAAATTTTTATGAATATATGTCGGGTCAGCAAAAGTCGGATAGCCGGTGAAAATGGATGGTTTTATTTGAGAGCTAAGAAATAACATCAATCTTTTGGTTATAATTCATTATTCGAATGTATTTTAAGTAAATTCATTAATAGTCACTCGAATTGTTAGTGAAAAAAAGTAAAAATTTTATTTTTAGAATTTATATGCACAAATTTTAGCACAGAAATATAATATAGTTGGCATTTTTCAAATTTGTGTTGACTTTGTGCAATTGGATGCCAATAATGTGCTGTTTTTGTTAGAACAGGCCCGATTCTTCAACGATGATGTAAGTTCTAGTTTTATTTATTTTTTTTATTTTCTTACATTTTAAATGTATTATCAAATTTCGGGAACAAATACATGGATTTTTCATTTTTTTTACACGTTGACCATTTATTTCAGTCACATCCTTAGAATATTCAATTTCAGTTTATTAAAATTGTAGCTATAAAAATGTAAATTGTTCCCTTTTTGCATTCTTTTTAATCAAAACATTTATTATTCACTATATTTAAGCTGAAAAACGCGATATTTAAATTTAATTTATATATTGGGGTGGCGCATAAGTTCTGTCATAGTAGAAGGAAATTTTGAAAATCTTATTTTTTCACTTTTCAACCTTATATGAATTTGATGTTAAATGAAAGCTTGAAGTATCTTACTACTAATAAAATTTAAAAAAAAAATTTAACTTCTATTTTTGTTGTCGAAAAATGGTCTGTAAACTGTCTGCCCCCATGTGTGGGGAAAGTTGAGTTTGATTTCAGAAAATTGAATTTTTGCCAAATAAAAATGCATGTATATATCACAGGGCTTCTATCTGTCCTTATTTATAAGGATTGTCCTTATTTTGAGGGGTCTCAATCTTATAAAAATAAAATGTCCTTATTTGTAAGATTTGTCCTTATTTTAGACCCGTCCTTATTTTATCCCTTATTTTGTCCTTATATTTGGGATTTTGAGAAATTTTTTCAAAAAAAAAAACCAATTTTCTTAAGAAAAAAAGGTCTAAATTTCAGAATTTTCTCCGGCCGCCCCTCTCGGGACGGCCGGACACCCCATACAGTGAATTTTCTGGAAAATATCATTTAAAAATTTAACAATTTTTCAAAAAAGGTCTAAATATTAAAAATTTTCTCCGGCGCCGAAACCAAAAAATGATCAATTTTCTTGAGAAAATGGCCGAAAATTCTCAAAATTTTCTCCGGCGGCCCCTATCGGGACCGCCGCCTCCCCCACCCCTCCCCCGGTAAAATATTTTTTATAAAAAAGGCTGAAAATAAGGTCCGCGAATAGACATCTTTGCAATTAGAATTGTCATCTTTCATTCCAAGAATTCTGTGGGTTTTAAAACAACAAATTGCTCTTGGAAATAGTCGGTAAGGAACAAATATGATGCATAAAATTGATTATATTTTTGGATTTGCATTTTTTACAAAGTGTCCTTATTTTTGAGGAATTTCCCCAGTGAAATCCTTATTTTTGGCTCTTGACGTCCTTATTTTGAAAATTTTTCGATAGAAGCCCTGATATATCATAGTTTATTCAGCTCAATGAGCTCTTTCGAATAGAAAATAAAGGATTCATTAAAAATCAAAAACATCATTGAAAAATCCATTTTTCTAAAAAATTGCTTTGGCTGAATGAGGTCGAAAAAATGAATTTTGCGCAAAATGAATTTTGTCGATTACTTTAATTATCATTCGATAGAGCTCGACGAGCTGTGTAAAATAAGTATTGTAACTTCATGCTTTATTTATAAAAAATACCATTTTTAGGGCAAATAATGAAATTTGACCATTTTTTTTGAAAGCCTCGAAACACCTTAAAATTTATGGCGGATCGATTTTTTAAAAATAGATTTGAATTCAACACATTCTATTGTCTATTTTGATATCAATTTTCTTTTTTTTCTCAACGATTTCAATAATTTTTAAGATGAACAATTTTTCTGCATATTGTGTCGACTTGTTTACAGACCATTTTTCGACAACAAAAATAGAAGCTAAATTTTTTTTTAAAATTTTATTAGTAGTAAGAGACTTCAAGCTTTCATTTAACATCAAATTCATATAAGGTTGAAAAGTGAAAAATTAAGATTTTCAAAATTTCCTTCTACTATGAAGAACTTATGCACCACTCCAATATTTAGTATATTAGTGATCGATGTTTGGAATTTATTGATCTGAATGTGTACGATGTGATCGAAACAGAAGGATTCCTGGAAATTGATCAGCAGATGTTGGGTGAACTCCTTGGACGGGACCAATTGGTGATGTACCGGAGGCCTTGGAGGGAAGGAGAAATTGCACTGTGGAGAGCTGTAATTTATCGATTAATTATCGATTTTATTACTTTTTTTTATCGATTAGGCACTTCGCTGGGCGGACGAACAATGTCGGCAAAGGGAGTTGGAAATTTCTGCGGAAAATCGGCGCCAACTGCTTGGCCCGGAACTGTACAAAATCCGATTACCACTTATCAAACAGGAGGATTTTTCGCGCGAAATTGGTGAAATTTTTGAGGTTTTTTTAGAAGATATATATTATAAATCATTTAAGCTCCTTCGGGTGTATTGACTGAAGATGAGGTCCATAGTGTGAACTTGTACCATTCACATCCACAGGCGGATGTAGCGTTTTCTAAAAATAGCAGATCCTAACATGGAATTTTGATCATTCGATTGACAGTTCCCCTACAAACTCCGAGCCTGACTGATGTGTGATGTGATCATTCAATATCATTTTTCAATGAGAGCTTATAGCATTTCCGAAAGCTAGAATCACATTGTTTTCATAATATATTCCATTGTTTTGCATGCATGAATTTTAATTACCATTTCGATATATTATTAAATCGAGAATTCTCTCGAACGGCACTAACTTATACTAACGAGAGAAGTGGATTCTTTATTAAGTAAATTTTGAATAGAATAGATATTTCAACAACATTAAATTTCGACATTGGTGTGAATTGGTATCAATATGAAAATTTTGCATACATCTGGAGATAAATTTGAAACGGACTTAAGATATATAATTGCAGCCAATTGTCCATTATATACATATTATATGTATAACTGGAATTGTAACGGTATGATTGTAACGGCTGGTAGCGAACTGACATCATTACTAAATAAAATTAGCAAATCAGCAGTAGCAATTTACATACCATATAAATGAAATTCCAATGTGAATTTACTTTACTAGCTAGTAGGGTGGTGAAACGGTCCCCACTCACTTCCGCGAATAACCGTCCTTCCCCACGATAACAAAAAGTCAGTCCTCTCTCACGGGGATAACCTTTTGCCAATTTTTATCATAATTATTAATTATTACACCTGAAATAAACATAGTTATTTACCCATTCAACATCATCTTTATAGTTAAAAAAATTTTTATCATGAGCATTTGGTAACAATAAAAGCCTAAGGAAACTGTAATAAGGTCACGCAGAAAAGGAGTGATATTAGATGGATGGAAAGACAAAGAAACAAAATAATATGTTTAATGAAATGAAATTATGTCGGAAAAATTACGGGAAAGACAAAGCATGAAAAATACTTAATACGACATTTTGCTAATTTACCAAAAATATGTTACAAAAATAGAGCAAAAAATTAGCTACAAAATGAGCCAAACCCCACCCAAATTGCTCAACTGTGAAAAAAAGTTATGGCCAAAATATTGTGAATATATTGTGAACCTTTGTTCCTATGGTTGCTAACACTAGCATTTTCGGCCATTATCCTGTGTGTATTTGGTCTTTATGGTTGTTAGCACTAGCATTTTCGACCATTATCCTGTGTGTATTTGGTCTTTATGGTTGTTAGCACTAGCATTTTCGGCCATTATCCTGTGTGTATTTGGTCTTTA
>LDKF01001812.1:11094-25464 GCA_001026735.1 Rotylenchulus reniformis
CTGTCTTATTTCTTATTCTTTTTTTTCATTTTTTGTCCTGTCGTTCCTCCCCCCTCCCTTCCTCCCCTCCTCCTCCCCCTCATTCATCACCTTTTGGTTTTGTTTTGATCAATCCATAACAGTCAGACCAAACTGGAAGTCGTCAAATCATCTCCAAACCGGACCAACTCGGTCCAGCAGCAGACCACCGCTAATTCCAAATTCCATCTGCCTGAGCTGAAGGTGGCACAGCAGCAACCAAAAGGCCAACGAGTGGACGACGCCATCGCGAGGGTATTCATTCACATTTTGGGACTTGAAAATGTAATTGCGACATTTATTTTTTTGGGGGAGAGGGTCCCCGGCAGCCCCGATCAAATTTTCTTAAGGAAATTGTCCAATTTTTTGCTTTTATTGAAAAATTTTTTCAAAAAATTTTTAACAGTGACCCTTTTCATTTTTTGCCTTTGGTATTTCGGCGGCTACGCCACTGCTCCGATTTTCTTTTTGATTTGAATTTTCTTTTGTGCCGATTTATTGGTTCTCGATCGATCAGATTGACGATGCGATTGCGGCCGCGATCAATGGCGGGAGTGGCGGCGGGGATGAGGGTGGTGCTGCGCTTCGGAACGGGCGTCCCGCTTCGTCGTCCTTTTCTTCCGGCGGCGTTTTCACTCTGAACAACGACGACTTTGTGCGGCGATTGATCGAAACGGTTAGGCGAGAGCCGGCACTTTACGACCCGAATCACGAGCATTACGGGAACAAGCACAGCAGCGCCCAGTTCAGGACGACCGTGTGGCAGAGGCTGGCCAAGGAGCTGGAATATCCAGGTTTGGGATTATCCAGGATGGATTGGCGAGACAAAACCCAATTCAGAGGACCCGCATTCCCTGCAACTGCAGTGGAAGCGGATTCGGGACAAGTACGTGCGCGAACGGAAGCGGAGGAGGACCATGAACGGGGTGAGAGTAGATGGGGGGGAGACAGGCCAGTATCAAGGGGCGGGAATCCCTCCCCTGTCACCAAATTTCTGGTTGGGCGAGGGAAGTAGATTCCCTTCTGTCCCCTCCTTGTGCAAAATACAGCCCTGCGAGGCGCTATAGATGTTGATGGATGGATTGGTCGGTTGGTTGATTGTCTGGTTTGATGGTGATCGGTCGATGACATTGCATGACACGGCATTCGCCGGACATTGACCGGCCCCCACTGTTCCAGGACATCGTCGAGCCCCAGTCGGTGAACAGTCAGAACGCAGCCGCCAGACACTTCGCTGGTGAGCAAATGCGAAATTTTGAAATTTAAACCCAAAACACTTTCAGCAATGAGTTGGCTCGATGATTATATGGGGGAAACCAACGGGAATGGTTCGATGATTTTCAACTTCCAATGATTTAATCTTCGGGGCTCGTTTTAGTGATGCATAGCATGCAGCAAAACATGCCGAGCACCAGCGGAGAGGGGAGTTATTATGAGCAGCAGAACAACCACATGAACCTGAACGGATCGGCGGGGTCCTTGAAGGAGTCGGCGAGGATTGACCACAGGTCAGCAATCGGACATCAGGGCGTAGGTTTGTAGGAGGAATGAAGGCCTGCTTGGGACCCAAGGACATACCCATGGCGGGCAGGAGCACAAATTTTCTTCTGAATTTTTTCTCCGGCAGCTCCGATAGGGGCCGCCGGAGAAGGCTCTTTTTCTTAAGAAATTAGGTTTATTTAAGACAAGTTTTTTGGAGAAATTTCTCCCTATTTTGGGTGCCGGTGGGATTTCGGCTAATTTCGCCATATTTTTGGGTACCGGCGGCCTCGATAGGGTTTTGAGAATTTGGACCAGTTTCTTAAGAAAATTGGTCATTTTTTAATCTCGATTTTTCCCTTTCTTTTCGATTTTTTCTTCATCCTCCTCTCGACCCCTGAAAAATTTTATTTTTTCCACGAAAGGGCAGTTGCCCCCGTTGCCCCCCCCCCTAGATACGTCACGCATAGGTGTGCAAGGGGGCGGGTCAATATCGTATTTCGCAGAGCGGTCGGAGGGGTATTTCGCAGGGGATGGGGGTCGAAGGGGAAAAAGGAGGAGAAAAAAAAGAAAAAGGAGAGAAAAAAGGAAAAATGAGAAAGAAAAGGGAAAAGGAAATAAAAATTTATTTTTCACACATCAGAATTTTAATTTTGCGAAATACTTTTATAAATTTTAGGACATGAACACATTTTTTGCATTTCGCAAAAATTCGGCCAGAAAAATCGACCAAATTTCTTAAGAGAAAGGTTCAAATTTCTCCGACGGCCCCTATCGTGACCGCCGGCACCCCAATATAGTGATATTTCTCCAAAAAAAAAATTTATTCAATTTTTGCGATATCGCATTTTAAAAATCGAAAATTTTCTTAAGAAAATAAGTATTTTTTCTAAATTTTTTGCTGTCGCAGAAAAATTTTTTACAAATTTTTTTTGCGATATCGCAATATAAATCAAAAATTTTAAAAAACTGTTTTTCACAGTCAAATCTATCTAAAATTAGATAATTATGCACTAAAAAATGTCTAAATATTAAAAATTGGAAAAAAAATGTACAAAAAATAGCTTTTTCGCAATTTTTTAGTCGAAAAAATCAATATCGCAAAATTTGACCCCTCTGAGGGGGGGGGGGNGGGGTGGGGGGCCACAAGCAACCTTCGCATATCGCAGCCGAAAATTTTGACCCCCCCCCCTTGTACACCTATGTTTCAAACTCCCCTGCCCCCGAAATTTTTTTATGCTTACCACCTGTCTAAATGGTTAGAGACCACGTTCGATACGATTTACCAAAAAATTTGCCAAAAGAAACACTCCATCTGAAACTTCTTTGATTGATTTTTCTAAATCCACACCCCGTGCGATTGAAGATCGAGGTGGTGGGAGGCTGTTGACCTTCCTCTTGCAAACCTTTGCATCTGATTTTGCCGCGGAATCGTGATTTGATCGGGATTATTGGTTAATCCCATTTATCATCGCTCGTTTTTAAAGCAGATTGGTGGGCCACAAGCAACCTTCGGCATCCAAAGCGATCAAAAAGAACAGCGAATCCGCCAACGGGTCTCCCAGCTCGACGAGCAGCGAGATCAGTGTCGGCTCCGCAGCTGGGGCCGCGTTTGGACCAGGATCTGCTGGTCAGCAACCGCAACACCTGCCCCCCTCGTCGTCCTGCTCCTCCCAGACCATTCTGTTGCCACAACTTCGTCACTTGCCCAACAGAAATTCTTTCAATGGACCCGCAACAACCAATGGTCGCATGGGTGTGGGACGCACTCGGCACCAGAACCAGCACTCCCAGGCCCAAATGGGCGGTCAGCACTTCTCTTCCTCACGCCAGCAACAGCACACAATAGTCGGGGCACAGCAGATGATGTACAAGTTGAAGGAGGAGGAGATGGCGGGACAGCACGGGCCCGGGGTGTCCGTGGTGGCGGACGGAATGCCATCCTCCTACCAGATCATCAGCATCCCGCCCGGCAGTCAACATGCCAATGCCATGACTTTGGAGCAGCAGCAACCATCCGGCAGCGGGGGGCCCAGCAACGGCCAGTTTTTTCAGCCCATCCAGGGCATTAGCACCTCAGCAACCCAACAACATACGGGTCGGGGACGCAAGAGGGCGGCACTGGATCTGGGAAGCCAACAAATGCACGCGCAACAGGCAGGCACGAGTCGCGCACAACTATTCATAGAGCAAGGTCAGGGGAAAGGTGGCCGAAGGGTAAACGAACGGAACCCAGGGACATTTTGGCGATTTTCAGAAAGGATAGTGCTGAACCAACAGCCGACAACGGTTGTGCCGACCCCGATGCTGGTCCAGCACCCCCCGAACTCCCTTCAAACCTCTTCGCACCAAGTTGGCATTTTCTGTCTTTTCCTTCCTTACGCTCCTCCCCTTCAGATGCACCTTAATCCGGTGATCGGCTCCGCTCATTCCATCAGAAACTCTTCCTCCTCCACCCTCCGACTCGGTCGTCCCACTGCTGCAGATCCGTCCTCTTCCGCCTCCGCTTCCCTGCTCTCCTCACAACCTCAGTACATCCTTTCCACGGCCCCGCACCTCCAGCAGTCCCAATCCTACGACATGGAAGCGGCAATGATCGAAATGATTGTCCGACACCTGGGCAATCTGAATGATGACGAGGTGGGAGGGGACACGGACACCATAGACGTGAGGTCTTTTATTTCCAACTTTTTCTTTGGCACTCTCATCGGAAACACCGGCACACAGTAAATTGCCATTCAAACATATTGCTTCATCCTTAAATCGGATATTCTTTTTAGAAGTTCCTTTTATTTTTCGAATTTATTGTTTGAAAACTAGTAAAAACTAAGAAGTTTGAAAACTAAAAAACTTGAACACTAGTAATCTTCAGAACAATAATCGATGTAGAAAAATTTCCTACCCACAATTCCTCCAATTTTTTCGTTTCGAAAAAAGTCAAATGTATTGTGAATAAAATCAAATTTTCGAAGAATTTTATCATTCTTCATGTTTTTTGGCATTTTAGGTCATTCGCAGTCAAAATGAGCTTTGACTCCTCCCCCTCATAATTTTCGATTCGACCAGACAGAAAATCAATTCCTTTAAAACGTATTTTGTAAAATTTGAATTTTCTGAATCCGGATTTCCCAAGACCTATTCTTGTCAAGTAAATTAAGCTCAGATGCAATGGCATATCGAGAAGGGGGGAAGGACTCTCGGGGGTCATGGCTGAAGGGCCCCCCACCCCCGAAATGCCAATTCAGAAAAATTTCATAAGGTTCCCCTTGTTGATTTCGTTTGTTTTTAAAAAAATTCTCCGATGACTCCTATTGGAACCGCCGGCACCCCATAATTTTTTGAAAATAAGTTTCCAAATTTTTTTTGACAATTTGAAAAAAAATTCCGAAATGAACCCTAATAATTTCGTTCCGAAAAAAGAGTACCCGCTTCGTAAGGTGTGGGACAATCGGTGGTGAAAAATTTGAAAAAATGTCAATTTTCTAAAGAAATTGATAGAAATTTCCAAAAAATTCTTCAAATAGATTTCAGGCCGACCCCCCCCCCCCTATTTTTTTNTTTTTTATGCTCATTATGCCCCTGCTCGGATTCGTGAAAGTAGCTTCGTCATTTTTGTTTGTATGACACAAACAAACCATTTCCTATAGGATATGAAGGGAAGAGGGATGTTTTATCGGAACTTTATTCAGAAGGTGGTCACCAAAATGAACATCCAAAGAATTCTGATGGATGCCCGTTTCGGAAGGGGCGCATGTGTGCGGATGTTCAGAGAGGAGGAACAAAGGTAGAGAAAGACACCGGGCAAACTTGGTTCAGAGTAACTTGAAAGTTGTTGGGACTATTCAAGGGAAATAATGAAACTTGTTTGCCCTAATGTAAGCCCCCTTAACTATAAACTTAGAAAGCGGATTGAAACTCATTTCTTTTACTTATCAATTTAATGGTAAAAATCAGAAAATGAAACAGATCCCATGAATGCATCATCCAAATTCATACCATTATGCAAAGAAAACGGGGATTTTCCACAAAAAATTGGGGGAAGAAAAAACTAGGGAAATTCCTCCAAATTTTTGAATTTTTGGGGATTCCTCGTATGCAGAGAATTCCTCAAAATTGACCTTTTCCCCCAATTTCCAAAAAAGGGGTAAGAATCATGTAAATGAATTTAGCGAAATTTCCTCGCTGGAACACCAACGGCACTCGCAACAGCAGAATCCGGTGAATCGTCGGTGATAACTCTCGCCCTCTCCACTGTTTTTTGGCCAAATATGCCTCAATTTTCCTTCATTATTTATGTTTGGATCAGGTTTTTGCATTTTGTACTGTTCCTTCCACCATTCGTTACCTCCAACTCCCCCCTTCCCCACTGATTTTGATGGCGCCCTGCTGGCCGTTCTCCTCCCTCACTCGTGATCACCGCCAATCAATCTGTTGCTAATCCCATTTACTCTGTTTGTATGTATCTAATTGCTCCCCAAAATTGTACAAATCGCTGATTTAAATTCAAATGATTAAATTGTCTATCCCTTAAAAACTTCTTAAAAATTAAAGAAACAGTTATTTCATCATTGAAGGAAATAAATATAAATGAAGAATAAAATTTAAGTGATTGAGTTTATTCTATTCACTGTCATAAATTAGCGCCCTCCGATCTCTGTGACATCCGTTCGCGATAAACTTCGACAAGTTTCAACTGAATAAATAAATGATGATGTAAGGCTTAATCAAAAATGAAAGAGACCGTCGAGAGGTTTAAATGCGGTTTCAGAACTTCCATCCCAACTGTATAGCTGATAGAGACCAGGCAAATGATGGCCGCTCGACGTACCATCGACTGGGCATTTTCGTAACACTCAAAAATACATTTTATTGTCTCTATGTGCTCTTTGTCCTCCAACAAACCCGGATCATGCGGGGCGCAATTGAGGTTAGCAATTTTTCAACCTGAAATTGGAATATCTCATTCAAGTGATCAAGTCCGCAAAAAATTCAATGCTCCTTCGCACCTCTTCCGGGGCAAGTTTTGACACAACACTGCTAAGCATTTTGATGGCTCCCGACAACTGGTGGTATTTGCTGTTACGATCGTCGATGACGGTCAAAAGGAGATTCATGCAAGTGTTCATTGGAAGATGGGCGGCAATAGCTGCCCCGCAGTCTTCAGCTTAACCAGGGATGGATGATGAAGCCCAACCACCTAAGGGACCAACCTGCACGCACCACGGTGGCATCGTCACACTCATGGGCATTCAGAATGCTCATCAGCAGGAATTCCGTCTTAGACACAAGTCGTTTTGGCTGGGCCAAACTAGAAATAAAATATTGACTGTGAGTTATGACTTTGGATCTGCTTTGAAAGGATCAAAATATTGCTGACCAAACTTCCTTCAACGCCTTCAGGGCACAAATTCTGACTGAATTATAGCATCGATCTGATTCGTGGGAAATTATTTGCTGAATCGCAAAGAAAATGGTGTTGAAGTAGTCATTCCACAGAGTGATTCCATCTTCTCTAATCTATTCAACAAAAATTAAATTCATTCAATTCCCTAATTTTTCACACCATTCGAGAAAGTACGTGCAGAGCATCTTCAACTTCTTTCTCATTTCTAAAATGGATTCCAAATTTTTGTAATTATGTATTATGATAAAAAGATTAATACATTGTTGCAGTGGATCCAATGGTATCGCAAATTTCTTGGATAAAAATCGCCTGTTGTTCAGTGTCATTAGCTAGCTGTTCGGCGTTCAAATAGGACCACTAAAATTGAATCGCTTAAAATATTAACAACATCGACGATGAATACTGACTTTATTCTGTCCATTTTCAATATCATCAGCCGCAGAGAGTTGTTTGCTATCGGCTGAATTATTTGCTGAAGATTTTCGGCGAAATCCGGACGACGACGAATATTCTTCAGAATTGATGCGATGAAGCGCCGCTTCTTGCTTTTGTGACAAACCATAAAAGTCACTTGAAGGACTGTTGCTAGAGCGAGCTGAAAGAAAAGAATCTAAAAATGGAACATATTAAATGCCAATACGGTTAAACTGCGAAGGTTGCACCAGAGCATTGGGAGATTGTGCTTTCGCTCGATGATGTTGCTCATCAGTTCTGATCACATTTGGCCTGATATTCCTTGTCTGGATGTCAACATTTTTCTTAAAAATAATGAGTACAAAAAGTTTTAAGTCGATATAACCAAAGCTCGAACGAATTCTTTGTGGGCCGGCTGACCATGGCCATGGGCAGTAGATTTCACTAAAATCAAGAATTAATCGAAATCTTTAGCTTGCTAATCAAACCAGGTGTGTGGGCTATCTCGTGATGTTCACGACCATTCAACAGTTTCTTTGCAACAGCTGGTGCATGGTTCACCTGTTGGGTCCTTGTCAGTGGCCGATTCCGGTTAGGTGATGTACTACGACTGCCAGCTGAAAATGAAACACGAGCCAAAAAATAGGGTAAATTCAAAATAAATAAAACAATTTACGTTGTGAAGTTGATTTACTGTATGCAGTGGTGCTGACTGACTTCTGCAGTTTGTTTGCACTTGATGGAATGTGTGCTACTTGCTTAATTGATGGGGTGGCGGGTTGTAGTTTGTGCACCAAAGGAAGGGCTTCTTAAGTGAAATTTATATTAAAAAATCAAAAAAATTAATTGCAAAATAAGCAAAATACGTGGTGGTTTTGTCCGAATAACATTTGGTCTATGGATAACTTTAGGAACAGCGAGATTCAATCGACGGACGGAATGATTCAAATCGCTTGCAGACCTCTTATTTAAAAACGCTAAACACAATTTATTGATTTAAATTAAAAAAAAAATAGTGAGTATAAATTCACAGTTTTGAGCATTGTACAAGCCACGATTTGGATTTGGAAGATTGTCGCGTTCAGAATTGATTGAATGGGTAGATGAAGCAGTGCTGGATCGACCGGCGAGAATTCGTTGTTTTGCCGGTTCGAGTTCCTGAAAATATAAGATAAATCTTGAATAGAAATCTTTTTTTGGCCAGAAATAAGTCTTTCTTATGATCAAAATTATTACATGGAAAAGGGCATCTGCCTTGGCCGAATATTGATTCTGCAAGCATTCAAACGTTTGTCTGGCATTTGCACGAGTTTCAGAATCGGCATCATTGAGTGCCAGTTTGATACATTGGATCAATTCAGGCCAGTGCTTATCGATGATGAGAGGTTCCCAAACACTGATAATTGTTGAAATGAGTAAAATTGTCATCCTGAAATTGATTTATATAAATTTTAAAGGTAATAAAATTTAAATACCTTCTTATTTCCTTAGATTTTGAAGACATATGTTGCACAACAATAGTCAAAACTTTTAGATGATGAATATGCTGTAATTTGACACAAAATTAAATCATTCTTTTTAAAGATTTCTGTTTTTTCTTACTTTGGTAATGTAAAGATTGCAAATTTGTCCTGATGTAGACATAACTTTTGCAGAATTTTGTGTGAGATTCATAGTGACCGGCAAAACAGACTCAGCAACTCGCCAAAATCCGGTGCCCAATTTCTCACAATAATAACTAAGAAAATCATAAAAATAAATAAATTATAGAGATATGTCATATACGCAATGGTAATGCAAGCTTCACGACACACTTGGGACCGTAAGTCTTTTACGGACAAAAGAAGAGCATTGCCAAGAATGGAAAATGCTTGTTCAGCATAAACTTGGTAACAACCAATGTCAAGCCGGATAAGAGAGCGAAGACATTGGAGCTAAATAGATAAATCAATTTACAGAACAAGCGGAATTAGGGATAAGTCCTTCCTAAATGCGATAGGGGAGGGGGGGGGAGGTTAAAGTTTTAAAAATTTTCTTCTTTTTTTTTATTGGTCTATTTTTTCCAATTTTCCTCATAACCATTGGGAAGTTGGGGAGAGAGTGAAAAATTAATGTATTTTTTTTTCAAATTAATGTATAAATTGGTATTTATGTTTACAGCTTTTATCCTCTTGGTCCAATCATTGGCGACATCCTCCAAAATCAATGCCTGTTTTTGGGTCTCCGCAATTAAATCCTTTAGTGAATCAACCTGCAATAATAAAATAAATGAAAACTCAAAAGAAAAAAAGGACTCGAATATTCGGGCCAGCTTCAAAAGCAGCTCGGAACTGCTCATCACTCACAGCACCAGCGGAAGCAGTCGAAGCTAAATCAAAACTCTTTGAAAAAAATTAATGACCAGAAAAGGATAATGACCTGCACTGCCGGTCCTTGCTCCAATGCGACTCGAAGTAGCTATCATCAAAAGTTTGCTTAAAAATTAAAAAAAAATATTTATTTGTATAATAAACTTGAGAAAAATATTTTTCAGAAATAAACACAGAAATAATATATATACAAAAAGTTTATTAAAAGTTTATTGAAAAAATTTTGACAATTTGATTGGAACTTGCAGAGGCAAGAAATAAATTATCGCCATTTGAATGCAACCGCCCAAGCAAAGGTCGAAATCTTAAAAATTTGTTATTATGTGAAATGGTGTTAATTTAAATAATCTTCTAACTTTAATCGGTTTATTCTATCAGAATGTGCAAAATCTCTGGAAAATTCAACAATTGATTGAAGTGAATGAAGAACCGGTTGGTATTTGAGCAATAATATTCTTCCATCTTCCAAACCAATAGCAATGAGATAAGAACTATGAACCGGGAAAATTATTTTCAAATGACATTTAAAAAAAAACTCACTCGTCGATAATTCTTTTTGGTGCAAAATCGACAGCTGTTTGTGCTTCTTCGCTGCTAAAGCTTTTCGTATTTTTGATTTGGCCACTTTCGCTGTCCAAACTCCACAAGTTCAAGGTTTTGTCCCTCGAACAAGTGGCAAATAAATATGCATCAAAAGCCCAAGCGCAATCCCAAACTGGAGAAAGAAGGTTAATGATGAATATTGGGGAAATCCCGAGGACTAACTAATCCTGGCGTGATTTGATAATGCTTTTTCTGCTCGATAGTGCAAAAGATAATCAAAAGGGCCGGAGTGTTCCTTCGGCAGGTGAAAAAGGGTCCATGTTCTATCTCTTTGACAGGATCATTGATCACAATAAATCAATTGCTGACCACTGACCTTGACACGCTCAGCAAAAATCGGCTATCCATTGAAAATGCGAGACGGGTGACTGTCAACTAAACTGGTTGGTTGATAATAAACAGAGAAGTGGAATCATTGCATTCAAAATTACTAACTTGATGTGCTTTTAACGTTTTCATCAATTTCCAATTTTCAGTGTCCCACAAAAAAATTGCCGCATGATCAATTTGACTTGCCTAAAACTCCAAGTTAAGTCATCAAAATCAAGATTACTTTGCACGAAGTAGCCAAAATTCTGCCATCAGAACTTGAAGTGCAAGCGAAAACTTCATAGCCTTAATTTTGGTGATCCTTAAATAAAATTTATTGCATATATATTACTAACCGTGTCCATAAAGTTTATGAATTTCAGGGAAAAGGGTTAATCTGTTCAATTGCACTTCCTGGGGTACTTCTTTAATATGGCATAATAAATGGTCAAAATGTAAAATCTAAATACCATTGAACAGACAACTTAAGCTATGAGCAACTTCGTCGTCATTATTTTCACTGAACGCCTTATTTGTAAGAGTAAGCTCTGCTTGGAATGCCGTTGTCGGTAAATTAGAAATGTCTTCATAACCCTAATTAAAAAATAAGAGCAATGGTGATTACAATAATTACTATTACCAGGTAATTAGTAGAAAGTGCGTCTAAATTTTTGAAAAAGGATGACGAAGCATGAAAAATTCGAAATATTTTCTCTTCCCCGCCAGAAACAAAGGAATGGCTAAATTGAAAAAAACCTTTTAATAAGATGGAAATGTTAATAAAAATGACCTGTTAATTGAAGTGAGACAGTTCAAAATATGACCGTGGATTTGAGGTCTCGCAACTTCAAAGAACAAATAGTGAGACTATGGAAACAAAGTTCAATTTTGGGATTTGTAAATAGTTTATGGAAACCTGTTTTAGCGCGGCAAATATCCGGGTCGTCATATCAAAACTGCAAGTGAGCAAATATGTCCCGCTAGAATCCCAACAAAGGTCAGTAACTTCCGCGAAATGTCCACCAATTGCTGCGGGCCTGGGCACCACTTCCTCCTGAATGCTCCACGCTAACTCCCGAATAATCCATACCATTGCAATTGAAATACCTTTGAATTTATCTCCCATAGATAGAAGCCACCGAGAAGAGAATGACATATGATAAATCGTCCATCGGGTGAATAAACTCCATCGTAGTAACTTATTTCCTCACCACCTACTTCGCCCAGCCGAGAATTTGGTAACCACAGTGAATTCTAACAATTACCTAATTCGTTTTTTCACCACCAATAATAAAATAGTATGGACCTGTAAGGAATATTGCCACCTGAAAACACTTTTATCGGCACCGGATGAGAGAATTTCATGACGAGTGGGATGCCAGGCTAAAAAAATTTATAATGACTGAAAGAAAGAAAACCTAAAACCTAAAGAATGAATTGTTTCATCATGGCCCGATAAAATTGATTCAAGTGTCACAATGATTTTTTGGGAACTTTCTTCGTTTTCTATAGAAAATTGCTTAGGGACTACTTTGAGAGCATCGGTTTCTATCAAAGAAATGTCTTCTCTAGCAAACTTCCAGAGTTTTATTATATTTTCTGATGATGATGCTAACCAAAGATTCTGCTCGTCGCCTAAAAATATAAAAATAATAATTTAATTGTTAATGTGCTTCGACCTTTAAAGGCCAATGATCGTACCCATCCAGCATGAGTCGGATCAAGGGACAAAATTTTATGGAATTTCCCAAATTCCTAAAAATAATTGGATGTGATTTTTTCTAGCGAAAAACCTGTTCTTTTTCCAAACGGAGCACATCAATTACACCATTCGACAACCCGACTGCCATTAAGATTGTTTCGAAAAGTTTGGCAATATCCACGTCTAATACAATCACAGATGAAAAATTAATTGAAGTGTTTGGAGCTAATTCATCGCCTCTCCGATCCACAAATTGCATCTCAATTTGGTCGAATTGGACAGATATCAAAAGAATTTTATTCCTAGCAGAATCAATGGCCATCATTTTGGCCATGTCTATCTTTGACTTCTTGTTATCTGAAACAACATTCAATGTTAATATTATTTGGAAAAAAATAATTTTACATTTTTTGACATTCAAAATACATTTGTGTGTATTTTTACTCAATTCCCAAATTGCTAATTCGCCATTGGAAGATGCAGTGCAGAATAATGAAAAATCTAAAATTCAATAAATTCTTCGTCCTTTTATTGTTGTAGATAAAATTTAACTACCAAAGAGTGCAGGTGAAACATCCTTTAGTATATTTATAGAAGTTATCTGGATTTTTAAAATGGTTAGAAAGTCTAGGTTAGTGTTTGAAGCTTTAATAAATACTTCTCCGGAATGTGCAACCGCTGCTGTTTCGATTATGCGGTAGCGAGTTGAATCCTATAAGAAATGATTTACGAAAAAATTGTACTATCATAAGGGCTGCTATGTTATATTAGCGCAAATGCAAAAGATGGGGAAGTTTGGAAAAGATTGTCCTTTTCCTGCGAACAAAAAGAACCGTTTTAAAATGAAATATCTTGCCAAAAAGGGTATGACACAACATGTTATCTGGGGAATATTCAAAAAGGCTCTTTTAACTAGCGCCATTTTTTGATTGCATGAATTTATTATAAACTAACCTTGTCGATCATGGCAATACAAATGTCCTTTTTGACAGCAAATAATAAGAAGGATGTTATGTTGCACCATCTAAGAGTATTGGGACGACAAGCACAGCTCGTCGATACAAATATTAATTCACAATGTTCGTGCAAATTTTTAACAAACATCCAGAAATCTTAATTATTCGGGCAAACGTTAAGAAAGAATTGCGGTCCCATGGAAAAAAATAATTACTAGTAAATGGGGCTAAAAATTTGCATCTTAGGGTTTTTGGCGCTAGTTAAAAGGATGCTGTTTTTGAAAACCCACTAAAAGGGTCCCCCCTTTTAGGTAAAAATGAAAAAAAATTTTTTGTTTTTTTTCCAACTCTTACTCAAAAAAGTAATAAAAAGTGTAAAAAATGAAAAAAAAATATTTTTTTTCCTTCAAATGAAAAGGGTCCCCCCTGTTGAATTGTGGGTTTTCAAAAACAGCATCCTTTTAACTAGCGCCGGGTTTTTTCTTGAATCAAGAACCAGGGGGCTTTGCCCCCTGGTGTGCAATCGCCTCCGCGATTGTAACACTGGCCTAGAGTTTTGAACTCCTTCCCCTCGACTTCCTCTCCCATTCCATCTTATCTTTCCTTTTCTACTCCTCTCCTTTTCCTTTTTCCTCCTTCTTTTTCCTTCCTTAATCTTCCTTTCTCTTCCTTTCTTTCTCATTCCTTTATTTACTTTCTTTTTCGTCCTCTACCTTTCATTTCCTCTCACCCTTCCCTTCTCCTCCTTTTCCCTTACTTAATCTTCTCTCACACTTCTCTCCTTCCCTTTCTTACTCTTTTTCTCCGTTTCCTTTCGCCTCCTTCTGTTTCCCTCCACACATCCCTTCCTTTCTCTTTATCCCTTTCCTTTCTCCTGCTTCTCTTCCCTTCCGGATATTTTTCCCCTTCCATTATCTCCTTTTATTGTCCTTTCTTTTTTCCCCGCCCCTCTCTCCCTTCTATCTCATTCTTACTCTTTTCCTACTCTCTCACACTTCTTTCCCCCTCTCTCTCTTCCTTTATTCTCTTTCTTTCTCTCTATTCTCTCTCCCTATTCTATTGTCTTCTCTCATGCTACATTAACTCTACTCTCTTTTTCCCTACTATCACTTTCTC
>LDKF01001813.1:15180-25819 GCA_001026735.1 Rotylenchulus reniformis
CCATAACCACCTCCCTTTCCAAATACCGTCGATCGGCCATCTCCTCCGGTGGAGCTGGACCTATACAGTAATCCATGAAGCCATAACCGAAAAGAGATATGGTAAATCAATTAAGAAATATGAATACGGTTAACTCGCATTGATGTATAATGGTACAGCAGGACACAGCAACCGGTAAAGGAATACTCATTATGCCTGCACTTTGTAATATAATTCAAGTCGATATTCGGGTACAGTAGCCATGTTATATCGGGCGATTACTATATTGATTTCTTATGTATTATAAACCGTATCCCGCTACAGTACTCTAACAGTATACAACTATAATGTCGCTCTCGTAGACGAATACGAAGGATTAGTCGCTACAATACTTCTTTGCCACAGTTACCTACAATAACTTGTATGTATATAGCTGCTTTACTCAAATCACTAAAGTAACACATTGATAACCAATCTTTTACCATACCGTTGTAATCGCGGCGAGTAGAACGAGGGCAGTACGGTAGTTGAGGTCTTCTGATGCAGTTGCTGCGTTTGTTGCTGTGCCGCCAGTCGCTCAAACAGTCGCTTCGTGTTGGAGAAGCGTGCGCGAGCGTCAGCGCCCATCTCTGAAGCAGGCCCCGCCCCCTGTGATGTAGGCTCCGCCCCTTGCGACGCAGACCACGCCCCCTCCTCAGTGTCACTGGGCGGTGGGGAGGCGGAGTAGGCGGAGCTTGAAGAGCAGCAAGAGGAGGGGGCGGAGCCTGATGACATCGTTGATTGGTTGGGCGCAGCTGCGGCTACCATCGCAGCATTCAGTGACCGTTCCAACCTGAAGATGAGTTATTACGATAAGTGTAGCATATGGTAGTTAAAAATTTTCTCCAATTTCCGCGAAATGTGGCAAAGACTATGGTATAAAGTATGACTTTTCACTGTATCACTCAACTCTGTGGAATTTAGTACTTATGGTATTATTGGGGTGACCGGAAAGTTCTGTCATAGTGGAAGTAAATTTTCATTTTCTCAATTTTTCACTTTTCAACTTTATATGAATTTTGTGTCTAATGAAAGCTTAAAGTCTCTATATTCTAAAAAAATTTTCTAAAAATTTTTAGCTTCAATTTTTCTTTTCGAAAAATGGTCTGTAACCAAGTCGTCCCATTGTATAGAAATTTAAAAATTTTTATAAAATTAATGAGAACATCGAGAAAAAATAAATTTGATATAAAATATAGACAATCGAATGTGGAGAATACGAAACTGATTTTAAAATATTGATCCACTCTGAATTTTAAAGTGTTTCGAGGCTTACCACACAATGGTCAAATTTCAATATTTTCATTTAATTAAGTATTTTTAACAAATAAAAATGGACATTTAATATTTTATTTTAATCAGCTCGTCGAGCTCTATCGAAAGGTAAATAAATTTTAATTTAAAATTCATTTTCTGCAAATTTCATTTTTCGACCATTGTCTAACAAAGCGATTTTTCAGAAAAAATAAATATCAAAAAAATTTTCATATATTTAGCAAATTTTTATATACTACCTATTTGATAGAGCTCTGTGAGCTGAATAAATTAATATATTTAAATATCCATGTTTAATGGCAAAGTTTCATCTTTCTATAAACAATTTAAAAGTTTCCACATCTGGGGTCAGATGGTATTCAGATCACTTTTCGACATGAAAAATTGAAGGTAGAAAATTTTAGAAAAATTCATTAGAATCTAGAGACTTCAAGCTTTCATTTTACACTAAATCATATAAAATTGATAAGTAAAAATTTGTGATTTAAAAAAAATTTCTTCCACTATGACAGAACTTTCCGGTCACCCCAATATATAATTCAACAAATATTCGATAAGGTTATGATATAATATTTACTATGTACAGGGTGCGCCAAAAGTCCTGTTACACTCATTTCTTCGTCTCTAACTTTTTCCTAAGAAGAGCGATTGTTTATCGCTTTTTTGTATTTTATAGCCCATTCAATTCTCTATAAAATCTAGTCTTTGAATTTTGGAAATAACATTATCCAAATAGGGAAAAAGAGCCTTCAAAATATCAACCCTACTTGGTTTCTCTAGGATGACTGTCTACCAAACCATTAAAAAATTCCAGTAAAAAATTTTCAAAGGAAAAAAATTAATTANGAAATATTTTTCACATTTGAGGCATATCATTATCATTAAAATGATGGAGCATGGGCAGAATAACCTGTACTTTCTGATCGTATTGCCAGTTATTTCAAAAAGTTGTCATAACTTTTTATTTGAGTCAGAATTTCTCCCATTAGCAAAAACCCCTGATTTTTGCGTACCAAGAGGTCAAAATCGACAAAGTTTATTATATATGGGAAAATCTCCGAGGCATTTTAAAACCTCGTTCTATGGGCTACTTTTTAGGCCAAAGAGCCGATTCTTCATTTGCATTTTGTCCCTACCCAAAAGGACCTCGAAATTTAGGACTGGTGTCGGGACCATCTGCCCGGGTTCATATCATCCCAAGAATGGCCCCCATATTCTCCTGATCTGAACCCGATGGATTATTCCATCTGGGCTATTTTGGAGGCCAGGGCCTGTGCTACTCCTCACAAAAATTTGGAGTCGTTGAAGCAGGCCCTTCTCCGAGAATGGGACAAAATTTCGGTCCAAGAGCTGCGGCGCATCGTCGAAAATTTTTCCTTACGACTTCGTCTCTGTATCCTGGCTAAGGGCGGGCACTTTGAATCTCAATGATTGTAATTGTACACCATATTGTTGCGCATCTTTTCACAATATTTGATTGTTATTTTAATAAAAGAAATAAAAAGTTATTCATTAATTTCTATGTAATAGGACTTTTAGCACACCCTGTATATTAGGTTGCATAGGATACTTTAGTCCTATCATAATAATTTGCTAAATTGCTTTTAGTAGGAATATTTTTCAATATGAAAATTCAAATTAATTCAAGCTCACCATTTCTAGCCTATTTCATGCTCTATCTTTAGGTATCAAAACTTTTTTAGTCTTTATCTAACGGATTTGGACTCCCATCCTCTGTCACTACTGATATTATACGATAATCTCTAATATGGAAAATAATACTCTTATAAAACTATAGGATATTAGCATATATGATGATTATTTAAATTTTTGCTGCTAGGGCGTTAAAAAAGTGCCCTTAAAAAATTTAGCCGAAACTTTTTTGGAGCATGCTAAAGCCTTAAGTATAAAAGGCAAAATTGGGCAGAATTTTATATTCTATCCTCTAGAATTTTTATCTTTTTGGAATTCGGTCAAAAGTTCGAAATAACCGCTAAAAATCCTATTTTTCATAATCGCGAGAAAATTTCGAACTTTCTGACCGAATTTCGAAAAATTACAAACACCGGAAGATAGAATACAAAATTCTGCAAAATGGATTTTATATATTTTCGGTCTGCCATGTTTTTTAAAAGTTTTCGGGCCAAGTTCTTATCTTTGGCACATTTTTTAGCGCCTTAGCTCAAAATTGTTTACCTGGCCAAAATGGGTGACCGTTGCGCTGTTGCTGCAGTTGATATTGGTGTCGACGCTGATGTTTTGTGGTGGAATTCCGCACCACTCATCAGTGCCGTTGCGGAGAGCATAAACGCCGACGGCAGACGCTGACGCTACGCTATGACGCAATGTTTGTCTCCTTTTAAAATCCGCTAAATGGGAATTTTAGATTGACAAACAAAATAAAATATAGAAAAATGAAAGTTTTTATATTCTAGAAAAAAAAATAGAATCGAAAGAAGATACCGGACAAATTTTCAGAAAAAAATGCAAGGCAATCTTAAGAAAAAATATCAGCATTTTTTGTTCCAAAATCTAACAAGTTTAGTTCTAAAAGTTGTAGGTACACCTCTACAACAGAAATTATTATTGGTAACTTATAAACTAAACTAATTTGCCGGATTTTGGAGCCAAAACGAATTTAAAGAAAAAAATTTAATCAAATATATGGTTCGATTAAAGAAAAACTTGGTATGATAAAAGGTGAAGTCGCTGAGCAACTTTGATGGGAAAAGAACCAATTTTTAAGCAATTTAGGTTGTATGAAAATTTTAGGTTGCATGGCAACATTTGTGAAAATTGAAGTTGCAGAATAATTATTGGAGCATAATGAAGTTGTCGGGCAACTTCTATGCCTAGATGGATTAAAGAATTCCGTCAAAATGGAGAATCGCGAGGATTTTCGGGATTTGCGGAAATGCGCAACTGCTTGGGAAGTCTCGGGATCATCCGATCACACCAGGGTAACCGGTTACCGAGCAACTCTGGGCGCGATTTTGATTTATGCGATGTGACAATTTGCATAAACAAAAGTCCGGTCAGAGGACCTAAAGTTTTCCGCGCAGAACCTAAACTTTCCGCGTTCCGACAGACGATGTGGGTCATCCACTCCTCCCAATTGGGTGAAGTTGCGCGCAAAGTTGCGGCGCAACCACAACAACAGCAACAATAATAACAACGACAAAGAGATCATCCGATCGTGGGGGAGAACACTTTGTGCAGGTGGTAGAGGAGTATCATCCAAATTCCAAATCAAATTAATTTGATAGGTAACTGGGATAATTAGGGTATTAGTATGACTGGATTCTGTAGCAGGTTTTTGGCGTTTTTAGGACCTTTTGGGGACTAAGATAGAATTTTCCTGGGAATGGAGACTATTTCCTGGGAATCTGAGAATTTTGAGCCATCTCAATCATAATAATAATTTGGATCCAAATTTTGGCCTTCTGTTCATCCAACTATAGACCCATTCCGGAAATTTAGGATCAACATTTTCAAGTTTCGAGAGTGAGGGGCTAGAGATGAAACCGAATCATAGATTGCAATTAATTGATTTTTTTAAATATAAAAATGCCTTTCTAAAAATTCAATCTTGAAACCGGTCTCGGAATTACCAAGCTATGCGAAAAATAAAAAAAACATCAATTGGCCCAATAATCCGGGGAATTTTTTAAAACTAATTTACAATCTTAAAAATAAGTAGAAAATTAGTCCGTTTGCCGGAATTTTTTTCCAAAAAATTCCAAATTAAGAAGCAAATCCACTAGGGCAGGTTTCAGGATGACTTTCTGGGATTTTTTTTGGCGGGAACAAACTGGGACCAGTTTTAGGAATTCTGGAACCCACCAATTTCTCCGATGTTCTTACATAAAGTAAAAAGCATAATTATGTTATTATAGACCCAAGTAGTACATACAAATAATAAGTTCCCCCTCGGAAATTGGATGTGTTCTTTTTTGCACTCCTCGGCGGACATAGATCCCCTCTTATTTGCTACACAAAGATCATCATTTTTTTGATCGATCGGAGCAATTTGATCGTTGATGGCGGTGGTATTATTGTTGTTGTTATGGCGGAATAGTACATATGTACATATCATCACAGAATAATTAGAGGTGGGTTTTTTGGAAAATTTACTTAAATTTTTCGCGAAATCGAGCTTTGGAGACTATGAAGTCTAAATTCAGAACTGCGATATTCCTAGGTCTAGTCTAGGAATGGATTTTTATTTCGAATCTGGAGAATTAGCGATTGATTTTTTAGACAAGACCTATGAATAGAGATATGTTGAGAAATCGAAGTATTAAAGTGGAATTTTCTAGAAAATTGAGGTTAATTAGATATTAAGGAATTTTTTATAGGATGGAAGCCTGATGATGGTTTTTTCTCAAGAAAACCCTAGGCCTAAGGATGGTGAATTTCTGGATCATCTAATAATGTGATTTTTAGTGTGTATATTGTTGTGCCAGGTTGGTAATTTTTAGCTTATTTTATAAGAGTTTTCATTTAGTTTGTCAATTAAAATAAGAAATAAAATAATTTAAAATTTGATATTATAACGTCGTTGAATTAAATATTCAAACATTTCAAAGTAAGTTTCGTTGCAAAATTCGTTTCGCTTTATTTGAATGCAAAAGAATACAATGGAAAATTTCGGCCATTTATTAGTGAAAAGTTCCAAAAAAGAGTTTCGCTTTTTTAGAAATTTTTAGCTCCTTAAAGCTCTTTAAAGGAGTGGTTCTCCAAATCATAATTTTCATGCTTTATTTGGTGAAAGTGGATTGTGTGAATGAAGTGGATGTTGGATCATTAAATGATGCTTATAAGAATTTGAAGAAAAAGTAAGAAAAAATTCGTCATTAAGAAGTGAAAATTTGGAAAAAGCATGCTAAGAAAATATGGGTAAATATTGCAGGGAATTTGGAAATAATCATGCCAAAAAATCCGAGGGATGATTTAAAAATCGGAAAAATCATAGCAAGAATGTTGCAAGATAATTGGAAAATTGTGTGAAAAATAAAGGAAATAAGTAAAAAATCGGGAAAGAATCAGGGTAGGAAAATTCTAGAAAATAGCCCAAAAAAATTTAAAAAAATTTGGAATAAACATTCTAACAAATTTGGAAAAAATCATCCTAACTATGAGAAAAACCATATCAAGGATATTCTTTAAGAAAATAGGGAAAACATAAAAATAGGAAAAAATCAATCAAGGAAATTTTCATATTAAAAGAAATTAGGAAAATCATTCTAAAAGTATATTAAGGAAAAATGAAGCCAAAAATTTCGAGAAAATCAAGCTAAAGTTCGGAATGATTGCAGGAAAAATCATGGTAAAGAAAATCCTGGGAGATATTGATTTTTTCCTTATTTATGGACTCGTCCAATATTGGTTGTCCTCGTCGTCGGATTAATGGGTCCCTCCCTCTCTCTACGGGGGATTTATTGCGCAGAAATGAAATGGGATCTCCGGTGGAAGAGATTTATTTATTATTATTGTCGAGGAGGAGGGATTCTGGTAAGAAAAAGGAATCTTGACAACACGAAAAAATGAATTTTATAAGGAAAAATTCACAGGCTTGTTATCTACTTTCGTGATGAAACTTTGCTATTAATTTTTTTTAATCCAAAAAATTAAGACCTAGAAAATTCGTTTAATCCTGTGATATCTCATTCAAGTGAAAAATCGATCTATAAATCAATAAAATTGCCAAAAAAGGAATAAAATTAAAAAATATATTTTGAAGAACTAAATTTTTTATATTTTAGTAAAATGAAAGCCCTGGAAAGAGAAACCATAAAAGCATAAAAATCATGGGAAGAAGCGGAAATAAATCTTGGCAAGAAAAAAGGCCGGGGGATTAATTGCTGCTAACCGATGGGGCATTAGTGTTTTAAACGACGAAAACCAATGGTCAAAAGTAGCAGCTGTCAGGAAGGAAAGAGGAGGGGGGAGAAGGAGGAGGACACCGGCTGGTATTATGGGTTGGAAAATCTTGGCAAGAAAAAAATAGGGTCAAATTGCATCGGATTAAGGGTTTATTTTTAGAAATTTTGATGTTTTGGATGGAAAAATTGCATATGCACAAGAGGAATTGAACCAGGCCTATTTTGGTCTGATAACCAGAGGAGTACTACCACTAAACCAAGGTAGAAGAAATCGAAACAGCAATCTATTTTGCTGTTGCAAATTAATTTTTCTTCTCGTAACTACGTGGTAGCATTCTCTAATAGGTAAATAGATTTAGGTCAAAAAAATATGGACAACTTATTTTCATGACCAATAGTAGGGTCGTACTTTATATGCAAATGCATATTTTTTTGCTGGCTCAAAAAGGCCTGAAAATCACGTAAAACATGTTTTTAGCAATGTTTGAACGCTCTAGCATGGATTTCTAACTGCATATTTTTGCATATTTTCGACTTTTTGTGTATATTTTGCATATTTCGCATTTTTGCGCATATTTGAGCATATTTTGGAAATTTTGAGCATATTTTGCGCATTTTTTGGCACTTTTTTGTGCATATTTTATGCGCATATTTTGGAAAATTGTGCGCATATAAAGTACAACCCTACTAATTAGTGATAAATCTTAATTACTAGGAAAAATTGACCAGGTTTAATAATTCTGTTTGCAATTTTTTAATCGTCATAAAAAATTATTCATTTCAAAACCACATTAATAATATATCAAAATTCGGGATGTTTTGATGTAAACATAGAGATTTTATGGTTTTCGCTTCAAAAAATGGTCAAAAATGCCTTTGGGGAGGGCTTGTTTCCATGGGAATCCCCCGTGGGAATGCCTTTGGAGGGCAAATTGTGGCTGTTTTTGAGGCGTAAAATAATGAAATTTGTGTACGAAAAAGTGCGAAAAGCGTGAAAATGACAGAATTTTTGAGCGGAAAAGCCATAAAACGAAAATTTGGAAATATTGAAAAGAAAATTAATGAAAAAAGAAAATAAAAAAACTTTAGGATGAAATTAGAAAGAATAATGCAAAACCAGGGCTCCCAAATGTACTTATTTCTAAGATTTGTACTTATTTTGAGGGGTCCCGATCTTAGAAAAATGAAATGTACTTATTTCTAAGATTTGTACTTATTTTGACCCGGCGTACTTATTTTGTACTTATTTTTGATTTTTGGAAGATTTTTTCAAAAAATGACCGATTTTTTAAGGAAAAGGAACTATTTTTTCAAAATTTTCTCCGGCGGTCCCGATAGGGACCGCCGGAACCCCTCTTTTTATTTTATTTTACTCCCAAAGGTCAAGCACTTCAGTTGCGTGGAGATGCATAACAAACTTCTTGGTGATCGAAAACTGTTGGAAAAAATTCTTTCTTTTGAAAAATATCATTGATTTGATAAAAAAAAATTTGATTTTTTATTTGATATTGACGAAAAATTTGCGTTTTTAAAGGCGTCCTTATTTTTGACCCTAAAATCTTAGATTTTGACTCTGGTGTCCTTACTTAGTGGTCTTGGGAGTTGGGAGCCTTGTGCAAAACATAATCATCAATGTGGAAAACTTTAGCACATTTTTCAACTTTTTAAGGGAATTTAACGGTGTGAATTTTTAAGGAGTTTCATAATTTTTCACTTTGTAGAAGCTGAGCTTGTTCAGATTTTAGGGACAAAAGGTAGATAAATGGAATTGAATTCGAAAAATTGCAGCCTTTAATATAAACAAAACCAAAAAAGTACGATCAAAAAATCTAGTGTCATAGGCAGGGATTGAACCGGGGATCTATTTTACATATACACATGCATCAAAGGGGGATGCTCAATTTCGACTACAAAAATTTCGCCTACACGTTTAGAAAACCAACTTCTAGACTTCGTCGCCTGGAACTAAGTTTTGGAACTAGTTTGGGGGTCTACCTAACATTATTCGGTTATCTATTTTGGGCGCCGGCGCCTAGAAGTTAGTTTTCTAGACGTGTAGGCGAAATTTTTTTTAGGCGAAATAAAGGTTAAGCCATCAAACTCCCTTAGAACTTGTCCAAACCAAAAAGCAAAACTTATGGAAACAAAAAGTACAAAAACTACATTTTGGCGCTCTATCTACGAGGATTTGGACCTTTTGCTGTGCTTTGCTGGAAGAGTCCCAACCAATGCGAGGGCAAGGGGAAGAGTGCAAACAGCATCGATTCTTCCATGTAATAGTAGTCCTAGTCCACTGGGCCCAGCCATTACACAACAACCATAGGGACCAACACAGGGGGAGGAAGGGATAGGATGGCAAAATTAATTAAAAAATCGGAGATGGGAATAGGACAGCTCCCAATCCTCGAATTTCAACACCCGACACGTGGGTGGGCTTCGGAAATCAGTCAGAAAATCAGGGATGGAAAGGGATGGAACCATCGGGAATTAGGTTTTCACTTACATGCTAGAGTATTGGCACCAAAATTTTATAATTCGGAACAAAAAACGACTTGATATGTCTCAAAAGCCTCAAGTTGTTCTAAAAATTTCACACACCTTGGATTTTCAACATTTTTTAGGTCTTATAGGTCTTAGTTTTTTCTATTTCTTGTAGAAAATTGGTTCGTCGATTGGTTCGTCGAAAATTTTCACAGGTCTCTTTCACAAAAGATTTATCTCGGGTTTAAAAAGTGACGAATTTTTTGTGGCCGAATTATCGTAAGCTTGTTAGGAATTTTACCAAAAGTGCCAAATTGCTATAAAAAAGTTACCCGATTAATTCATTCCCGATCCCGGATGATCGAAGTGGCACTAATTAGGAAAGGATTTGTAGTTCAAACTTTCAAACATAACGTAAGACAAAAATTTAGACTTATGAACATTGAAATGAATTTTTAAGGATTTTTCCGAATTTCAAAAGATGACATAAAAATTGTCAAGATTAAAACATGATGGATTAAGAAAGAAAAGATTAAGGGTTCAAGCAGGAGTTAAGCCGTACTAAGCCGTAGAATTTTGCTCCGAATACCTTTAATCCTTTCTAAGGATTAAGGGCCAATTTCCACGATTTTTTACCGATTTTTTGGTCCAAATGGATGAATGGGGGTCTAATTTGTGCGCCCCAACAATGGCCATTTTTGGGAACGAGTTCAAGGAACATAGACCATAAAAAGAATTCAAATTTGCATATTTGGTCGACATCAAAAAAAGAGAAATAATGGCCAAAATCCATTTCAGAAAGAAGAGAATGGGAGGCTAATTGACTTGTGAGTTTAAAATTCGGGCAGATAGGTAGTCCAAATAGCATTTAAAAATTTTATAAATAAATTACAAAAATAATGATCCAATAAATCGTCAAACAAACTGGGCCAAAATTTTGTAAGACTTATAAACATCAAAAATCCGATTAACAAATAAAA